>JAGDQP010006934.1:0-33819 GCA_022664845.1 Lepisma saccharinum | reverse complement strand
TTTGAAGAACGATCAATGTTTCCACCTTCACATGTAAATACTGGAAAATAAGAAGAGATACACTCCTTTATCTTTTCAGTAACAAAGCTGTTGGAATGTATGCTCCTCATTACAAATATATAGCCTCGGACAGCCTGCATCGAACTTTTACCTTAACTAAACAAAGGAAGACAGCACTCTATGTATGATACTAAATAACATGACTTATCCTTACGCAACCCGCACAACACGCTGTTTAGATAGCGTACAAATTAACAATATGATTTGTTTACTAAACGTAAGGTGGATAATTTCTTTATGGCCTTTAGGCAACTTATGACTTCAGCCGAAATTATGTTGCGGAGAGGATGTTGAAAGCCGGCCAAGACCTAATTTGAATCTACCATCCCGTCATTTGCCTAGTGTGACTGAGAAAAACTGTAGGAAGACTTCAGTCAGCAGTGGTAGTCGCTGAGATTGCTCCCAGAACCTTCCGATTGCTTACCGAGAGCTCTACCATCTGAGCTACTGTAGCTCATGCAAAGACAGAGCTGCAGCGTCTAACTGCATGACTGTTGACTGGAGAGGAGGATTATTTATTCTTGCGCCAACGGGTTTTCATTGTCTGATTTGGGCCCGCACCATCGGACGGACACAACAGGGAATTGAATTTATAAAAATGTACGTTCACATTCATAGAAAATGGCCGAAAAGGAAACTTCACTAATTGCAAAAAGTTGCAAAATCTGGGAACTCCGGAAACAATATTCGTGACAAGTTCAACGTCAAAGTGTTATAAGAAGAAATATTATTTATGTGTATGGCTGTTCGTTTGAAGGTCAATTACGCACGACAATTCGAAAAAGAAAGATTCACATAGGAAACTACAGATGGAAAATTTCATGTAACCTATAAAGTATATATTGCATGATATGTACCAGGTTTTACGACGACTGATGCAATTTCCCCGTTATTGTGTATTTCAAAATCCTAGCACTGATATATTAAAATATTTATTATCGCGATGGGTTGCCACATTGTCATTTTATGTGAGTAATTTGTTTTCTTTTAAAATTATTGGAATGCTGTACAAATATGTAAAATACATAGGTTAAGATACAAGTCAAGATTTGAATGTATTTTAAGGCCTTCAGACATGTAATACTCAGGCCGTAATAGGGTTGGGGAAAGGACGAGGGAAGGAGTCGACCAGGGCTTAATTTCAAGGTTTCATCCCGCCAATCCATGACTGAGGGGAAAATCCTGCAAAAACTCAATCAGGATAGTTAGCCGATGGGATTGAACATAGGACCTTCCGAATGCCGTTCGGTTAACAAATTAAGATTATACTATAGGTCATACACTTGGGACCTTTACAGCGTATTTAGAACACAATTATGGATACGCGATAATGGCAAGCTTCGGAATTATTTATCGCTACGAAATCTAGTTCAGTCGTAAAGTGTGTTCTCTTAGCCTAGGCGCGCACTAATAACTTTTTCTGTGTGATTTTTTTAAAACATAGTTCTAACATGAAACATACACGGTGTAGTTCTATATGACAACGCGCACAGGCAATTTTAAAATCACGATGATAAAAAAAAATGAAACATGCTTTATTTCGAAGGTGATTAAACGATCACTTTCAGAAATAGAATACATGTGTTTAAACCTCTCCGCGTGCACTATCAGCTGAATTGCTCAATTCGGTGGTTGCTGCTTGTACACTCAGAAAGAAGTAATTAATTACAAATAAACTTTTCCATCAACTGAATTTACTACCTCTGTAATCAAGGTAGGCCTACGGTAACTCCTCAGTTCTCCTCACTATACTGAGACAAGACGAATATTTTCAGAGCACAACAAAAGACAGAATATACCAGAATTTATATTCAGGACGGCTATAGAGGCTACTGGTAATGTCTATGTTAGATGAGTTGTTATTGGCGTCGTCGTCTTAGGGTTATGGGGCTCGGGATTCGATCGCTGGTTTAGAATTCACTTAAAATGGTAGACACCACTTAAAAACTTACGGATGTTATCTCAGAGCAATGGAAGTCAATAGCTAACCAGCATCGGCTCAACCTGCGAAAGCACCTTAGAAATCAGAAATTGCCTCTGCGTAGAAAATGTATAATTACTTTTGGTCGTTTTAAGATTAGTCTAATATTTACCCAGATATTATTCATAAAAACTCAATGCGTGTGACCCGATGAACAAATAATTTGCTTGTCCTCTTTTCCATAGGAAATATATTACAATGAAGTAACAGAAGAAAACGTGATTTACCACGAATATGTTGTGAAACAAGGCATGAAATTCAAAGGTTGTTTAAGCGATTTAACGAACAAAGGAATCGTCTCTTTATCGAGTTCGCAACAATATATCAGTTCATAACAGCATTTAACTGACAGAAGGATTATATTCACAATATAGTGATTCTTGTACACCAAGTTGGTAATGAAACCCATACATATTTTGTAAGTTTTGGCAATATTTTTAGGTTATGTTTCTACTTCTTTTAGATCACAAATCCGAGCCCTATTCATCATCATATTCTAATTATTAGTAATCTAGTCTATTAATTGGTAACGCATTTAGAGAGAAACAAACATGTTTTCACAGCAAATTGAGTTTAGTCACTTGATATACAATCTAAGCTAATTTTCTTATCCATGTACTGTCAGTGGATAAGGAAAGGAAATCTCATCACAGGACGCGAATAAATAAAAGAAAAAATCAGGAGACAAACTGAATATTGTTAGGGGTGTAGTCCACGAGCGCACAGATCTTATCTTCGTTCCAACTGGCAATCATTTCAACTACCACGAGCGCACAGATCTTATTTTCGTTCCAACTGTCAATCATTTCAACTACCACAAGCGCACAGATCATATCTTCGTTCCAACTGTCAATCATTTCAACTACCACGAGCGCACAAGATGTTGCCAAGTTTTCAGCCTTTTAATCTAAATTAAAGAAGTCAGTGTAGGAAACAGTATAAATATAATTTGAAACATGGTTCTACAGAATGATGTAAAAGGAAATTGAAATATGTTTATTAATTATGCTCATACTTAAATCAATTAGAGGTTTCTGCTTATTTTGGAGTTGATTGCTTTTTATTTTATTTTAATCTTTCCATGTCAATATTAGGTACTTGTTGATTTAAGAAGTAAGTCAGAAGAGACAAAACTTCAGCTCTGTCAATTAACTATAAAATGTGAATATACTTTGCAGATGGATTACATTATTCTACAACTGTCTACCGCAGAATCGGTAATCAATTGCCTGGAGAAAGTGAAGCAGAGAATTTCTAGTATTGCCGGAAAAATTGTACATTTTTCACTGAATAAAAATGAATTTCTCTCTGTAAACTTTTCAGTCGGGAATTATTATATTAGTTTATGTTTACGGAGGCGATCTTGGTTTTGCTTTCAGCTTGGATTTCTTAAGCACACGAATCACATTGGCCGACTTTAGGTATTTACAAGCGTTCCTAAATGAAATCCACTACTAATAGTCCTAAATGAAAATGATACGGTATCTCTAAATGTAAAAAGAACATTTTCTGGATATTTCTCTTCGTTTTAACACGTGGCCGACATACCAGGATGGCCACTTGTTCTGAGTGGATGACAACTGGTAAATATTGCTTATTTTCCTAAAGACGATTTTAATACAAAATATACGTATATAAAAAAAAGTAGAAATGTTTTATTTTAGTTGAGAAAGGTGTAAATATTAGGCCAAGTACTAAATATTACTTTACTAAATAAAGTAAATATTACTTTGATCGGCGAAGGGGATCAAGGTAATGAATGCTGGTGTAAGTATTAGGCCAAAAAATCTAAATGATAATAATAAGTAAACTACCCTAGCAGATTAACATAAATTACGTGTGTTTGTAAATAAGGTCGGAAAATATACGGGCCAAAACGGTACGAGATTACTGGAAAATGGAGGATACTGCATAATGAACTTCATGAACTCACCCGATGTTGTAAGAGTAACGAAATCGCGACAAAAGGTGAGCAGGCCATGTGACTCGGATGGGAGAAAAACGAGAACTATATTCCATCTTGGTTGGAAAACCAGATGGAAAGAGGCCACAAGGAAGACCAAGTCTTCAGTGGGAGGACAATATTCGAAGGGATCTTCGAGAAGTAGATGTTTGTGGTGAAAACTGGCTTAATATTGCTCAGAATAGAATCCTATGGCGAACGTTTGTTTGTGAGATTCGTAACCCATAGAATAAGTAAGTAAGTACGTAAACTAGTCCATTAATCGGCTGACTCTTAGTGCCTTCACTTTAGCTAATAAACCCCGTAATGCTCATTCATATCATTTATTGGTGCTGTAATACGGCACTATATCAATTATTATTTATAACAAAGAAATTAAATTGTAAGTACAGTTACAGTGTATTAATATTAAATTCCTTTAAAAATGTGACAATCCAGATGAGAACTACTTATGGTATTTAACTCTACAACAAATTAATATTTTATTCATTGATGAATTGACCTAGTTCTTATAAATTTACGATAATAATAATTCTTACTGTTCTTTAGATGTATGAAAGTTATATGATTATTGTTGTAATTTGTTCAAGTACTTTGTTCATTGGTTGTACGAAACCTGCGATACTTGCATCCATTTGGTAAAATTATGCAAGAAATGCCATTCATAGAATATGTAAATTGTACATCCATTTCAATACCGATGTATTATGTTGCTTCCATAAATTACCTCCTCAGAATAAAAGTAATATTTTGAGTATTATTACGTAAAGTTTGTCTCTTTCTGAATCTAAACATAATAGCCCATCTGCGGAGTGTAAAGTGAAAGGGAAGGCTACAGACTTGGCAACATCTTGTGCGCTCCTGGTAGTTGAAATGATTGACAGGTGGAACGAAGGTAAGATCTGTGCGCTCGTGGACTTCATCATATTGTTATGACCCCTTTTATAAACTGGGTAAACCGTAATATGTTTTATTCCTGAAACCAAGATAAATGATCTGAAACGTTCAATAACAAACGAATATTACGAAGAACGGTAGTTCTTCGAGTGACGCTAAGCAAAGAGTCTGTTAGCGGCACTCACATATTATTATACAGCTAATTTCGGATCTAGCAAATTATAAGCCCGATTTTGATGCTTGAAGTTGCATTTGAAAGCTCTTTGCCATACTAATACACAGAAAAAAAATGGATCTGTAGGATCTCCCTGGCAGCACTTACCACAGACCAGATAGGCGGCCGAAGCTTGCGGAATTGTAATCTACGCTTCAATACCTTTCAAACGGTGTATCACACGTCAAAAGCAGTGAAGAGGTTCAAAATGACCTTTTTAGCCCAATCACAGAATTTTCACAAATGATAGAAAAGGCCTTCTGTCATTCTGTCTGTCTTTTTTTTTAGCCCAAAGTGGTTGCTACCGGGGGTTTTGGGGGTCAATTGCGGGCTCCAACAAGTTGGGCTTAATTTGTTAATAGGAATTACAGTTTCCGAGATATGGCCCAAAATCGGCCTTTTGTATGAAGACTATGCACTTTTTTTAAAATAGGCAGCCTTACAAAAGTGATATAAGTATAAAAAAACCTTCGGGGGTAAAGACAAGAGTGACGCGAGAATTTACTCACAAAAGAAGTGATATCCATTTTGCGAGTTATTTTCTTTGTGAGACGGTGGAAGGATACTAAATCTCCTAATTTTATTACAAAGGAAACACTTGCGTCATAGTGACACCAAGAAAGTAACTCGCAAAATGGATTATCACTTCTTTTATGAGTAGAATTCTTGCGTCACTCTTGTCTTTACCCCGAAGGGGTCTTTATACTGATTTACGATACTGTAAACTAAACATTACTTAAGCGGGAGTTTGTT
Organism: Lepisma saccharinum; assembly: GCA_022664845.1. Lineage (NCBI taxonomy): Eukaryota > Metazoa > Arthropoda > Insecta > Zygentoma > Lepismatidae > Lepisma > Lepisma saccharinum. The sequence goes on along the minus strand of JAGDQP010006934.1, from coordinate 27,951 downwards.
GCTCCATCTTCTTTCCGAAAAAAGAAGGAAAGAATGATGCCTCCTTTTAAAAATGTGTTGACTGCTGTCATGAACATTTTCTAGGAGAGGCAGAACAATTACAAGGGACTTCATGCGCAGAAGTACAATCTCATCTTCTCTCCTGTTTTCCAATACTCAACATACTTTTTTACCTTCCATCTCCCCATTTTATTTAATGTGTCGCTTTTGAAAGAGAGAGAGAGAGAGAGAGAGAGAGAGAGAGAATTTGCAAACTTAGATGAAAACGGAAATTAACACGTGCAATCGTCATCGGATGGTTTAACGAGACGGCAGATGCGAGTGAAAGCAGAAATTGTATTTAATGACTGAAAACAGATTTTTTTTTTCAATCCTCCCCCCTTTTTTTTTTTAAATTTTACTTACCTTTCTTTAAAACCTATTTCAAATGAAGATTTTCCGCCAAATCATAGTCACTAATTTGCTTAATTTTTTTTTCTTTAAAAATAAATTACGACAAATTTTGCACGCCATAAAATGAGCGAAGTAATTCTTGCGGACCAATAGCTGCTGCGTCTCTATGAGATGAGTCAGGATGATGATACAACAAAAACATAAATTCTTCAAATTTCCACATCGACACAGAATGAACAAAATATTTTCTTCTCTCTTTTTTTTTTAAAAAAAAAAAAAAGATACGAAGAAGCGACGGCATAAAACCTGGTGAACATTTCATTTCCGGTTTTCAGTATACGTCCTGGGAAACTTTTTAGGCTCCTTATACATTGTTTTCGAAAAGGTTGACTGACTACATCTAAAGCTATTTTTCTCTAGAATTAGGTGAAAGTTCGCAGGATGATCGAAAGCCGAGAAAACTGTGTCGTTAGTAATTCACCACGGTGGTTTCTCATTTAAGTAATGGCGATTTCTCAAATAGACTCTCACCACAATAAGCTGCTATGACTCTCTCTTGAATACTTATTATTCCAAATAATAATAATAATGTATCCGTCCGTATCCACCGAGCTACTTTTTGCACCAAAATAGGCCACTCAATGAGCCTGCACTTCCAAAAATCTGGAAAGGCATATCTCTCTTCATAGACCTTTGTGGGTGAGTGGTAACGCTCCTTCCCTTAAGATTAAGGGGGCCCGGGTTCGATTCCCGGTTGAGACAACTGTTTTGAAACCCACGTTGAACTGTGACGTTTTCTTTATTGGATTGAATGCCATGGGAAACCACCATCGGTTCATCTTTCCCAGAGACCATCAAGCAGAACACCCATCATCAAAATATTCCTTCTGAAAAGTCAGAGAAGACTAAAACACAGTAAATAAAGAAGTTCGGTAACTTTCAATTTCTGATACATACACAATATTGTGTTTAATGTGAGCCGGAACACCGTTGCGGTAGGAAATATAGTACAGACACGGTGTTCCTGTAAGAATAACTTTTGATCGGAAATTAAATATAGCGTAGCCACGCTTCCCATTGAACACAGAGTTAGAAACAACAGTTCTCCATCCTCGTTTTGGATATCAAAATATTTTCAAGAAAAATAAATCGTAACCTTAGCCTGGTGATCGATATCGCAGCACAGAACTCCTTTCTTGACCTCAATGGATGAAATATATGTCTTAAATTCAGTCATATGGAATTATCTGGCAATGTGAGATACGTAGAAAGAGAAGTTAAGTTTTTAGACAAACGATTTAAATCGGATTCTGATGTAAAGTGTTTGGGTTTAGTTATTTACAAACAGAAGTACGGTCGAGAAGTTCTCAGGCAACTAGCGAAATTATATGCAGTAAATACATTACCCTTGAGCACAGCAGAAATTTGTGAGAGGTGGCTTCACTTAAATGAATATAATATTAATGTCCATTAGAAATATAATGGATGTCAAACATTTATCTGATCTCATGCTCATATCATGGTCTTTAGGCAGCCGTGGCTCAGGCCTGGATAACAAAGAGGAGACTGTATCGGGAGATAGTCGGCCAAGGCCTATTTTGGAGGTACTACCAAGGATTTGGGAGTATACTCCCTAGTCCTTGGTACTATCCCGGTATTTGCCTGGTGTGACAGACAAAACTGAGAACCCATCAGTTAGGATAGGTGGCCGCTAGGACCTGCTTGCTAAACCAACGCTCTTCCAACTAAGCTACGGCCGCTGGTACTCATATCAATCAATGGTTCTCCAATCAAAATGTGGTATCATGCGCCAGATATTTAAACCTGGCTATATAAGGTAGCAAGCGTGGCTACAAGCAGTGGATGTATGAGCAAGCAATCTAAACATGAAAATGAGTACAATTCAATGTAGAAAATACTGTAGAAGAAAGTGTGTTAAGGCGCTATTACACTGTCGAGCTTGCTGATCAACATACTCGACAGTGTACCAGCGCCTTACACTGACGAGCTTTCTCGTCGAGCAAGCTCTTCAGCAAGCTCGATAGTGTAACAGCGCAAAGTATACTCGAGCTTCTTCGATAGCAAGCTCGAAGAGCAAATTATTGAGTAAGCTGATCAGCAAACTCGATAGCGTAATAGCGCCCTTACAGTGAGTTTATAAATAGATCTAAGCCTACTGAATAAGAATCTAGCCAAGAACTATATTCTAACTGAAGTGTGAAACTGAAGATATTGCTTCTAAAGAGATTTACAATCAGCTCTACGTATTCATTAAGTCTCATATTACTAACTGTGAGCTTCTTGTACCTTGTAGTTACCACCTTGAAAACGTTTAATATAAAGTAATAATAGTAATGTAAGCAATTTGAATAAGTGATTATTTTAAAAAAAAAGTGTGCTGGCAACACTGAACTATTACACCAAGTGGTGTGTTTCTGCCCTGGCGCCGCCAGGACACTACCTTAAAAGTTGTATATACCTAGGTATATTTATATCTAGATGGAGCTTTTTACACAGCAGGACGTAGCAGAGTTAAAACGGGTCAAGTTTTGGACCGAGTCACCGGGCCTGGGCTTGGAATCCAGTCTGACCCGTTGACCCGATTTCGACCCGGTGGGACTGAAGGCAAAGCAGAGTTCTGAGTTATTTCGTTCCTTTTGAACAGTGCTACTTAAAGAGGTAACAAAGACTGGATGTGTTACCCCCAGAGCACGAAAAGGACGACGCCGACAATACCCAGTTCATTAAGTTCCAATCTGGTCAACGGGACAAGTTTCGGGACCGGGTCACCAAAAGTGACCCAATTTCAGCTCTGGGACGTAGTACCGCCAGGACACATTTTCTATAGCTGTGCACCAATGGTAATAACAATAAATGAGGTTTCTGGGATAAAGGCGTGTAGAAATGCTACAAAAATTACAATAATGAAATAACGACTTTTTGTCAGTAATAGTACCGTTCCGATAAAAAATTTCATCCACTTTAAACACTGATTGTAGGTACATTATCCATACCGAACTGAGCACAGCTGTACCGTACACTACTTTCTTGGTTCTTCACTTATGCTTTTACATGTTAAAACAATCTTCGTTTCCTTCTTCCCATACAATGAACACTTAAGGAAACAACAAGGAATCAATATGAATGCTTTATGGAAGCCATTTTTCATTCTGACATTCAAGAAAGTTTTTCATTATGAAAGTTACATTACTTAATCATGGAATACATTAATTAATATAGTCGATACATTTGTTGTCCCTTTAATTATAACGTCATCATTCTAATTTGATATATATCCTACCTTTCTCCTAAGTTGAATTCGGTTTTCATAGAATGAAGACATTAGTAATTGCACATTTATTTTTTTCGGTTTCCCACTTATACAGACGTTTTAGAAGACTATTTATTCTCCACTTCCCCGATGTTCCTTTATTTACCTGACGTGCTTATGTGTACCCTTGTCCCTAAAAGATTTTTCAGTTAAATGTTGTAATGGCTTGGCGTACAAATCATATCTGTATCTTATTCATGACGGGTTGCTTTGGATCAAATGAAAATAGAATATTAAAGTAAAACTGACGAATTAATCCATCTTTTTTATCCCTAAGAATTATAATATTGTGTATCATGGAAGGCAATAAAAAACAACCACTGTTTCACATTGCACACGGGCTTTCGGATTTTAAATGTACCGTAGGTTAGAACACTCATCATAATTCTTTCTAAAACTGATTTCATTTTTTGAAAGTGCTAGAAGCTCGCTGCCTTGTAATGAAGGTGTTCCGGCTTAGATTCCGGGAGAGACAAGTGGTTCGGAGTGCATTTTAAATTTATGTCCCATCCTTATGACGTAATCTTCATCCGATGGAAGGTAATGGCAAACCACCATCGGTTTAACGTGCCCAGGGACCTTCCTTCGGGCAGTACACCCATCATATTTAAAAGTAGGCATATTGGCTTTAGTTGATTTACTATCATAAATATTGTAAACAGTATGAAATATGGTTCAGATTTTGATTTGTAAACCACATTTTTGTCTCTAAAGATCATTAACAAAATGGTATGCTTTATGGCACTGAAATTCTAACAATGAATTACGTTTCAGTCATCAGGTTGAAAATTATTGAACGAATGGTACTGTATCCAGTACTTTCCTCCTTCCAATATCGTAATATCTTCAAAAGAAAACAAAAGAAGAACGAAATACATACAAGAACAACAACAAGCAATAAATCGATCTCTCTTTTTCTCAGAATGGAAACCAACCGAAACAACGAATACGATTTCCTGTATTTTCATGTAAACGAAAACAACAAAAAAAAGTTTTCGCAACAACTTTGTGACTAGTGCAAACAGCTGATAGCGCTATAAAACTAGGACAGTTTACTGTTTTATCGTGAATCCAGACATGCGACGAGCTCAGCTAACTGAATTAGCGAGTATCAGTTGAAAAGTCACGCGTGTAATTTTTCTTCCGTCCACCTTTTCACCTTTGCTGTTCATAGATAACGCCAGGTTGCGGGGAGAGGGATTCCTAACACGTAGTTGAAAAATTATCTTCCACACGAATTAAAGGGTTTTACATTTTCTGAATGAAATAACTCGATAACGAAAGCTAATCTTTTCTCTTCCGTAGCAGTGTCGCGCTAGATAAGTCTAGTTCGTAGCCTTGCAATCAAGGGGTTTCGGGTTAAAATTGAAAGTAGTGTATCTGAATGCACATCGAACTGTAGATCCAGTCCTGAGGACGCTATCTCAATCAGATAATAAGCAATGAAAAACTACCATCCATTCACCTTACCCGAGGTTCTTCGTATCATAGACCTTCTTCCGTGCACACCACCAATCATATCGAAGTCAGCGAACACAAATTATAGAAAATTGTCCTATTTCTTTCCAAATGATGATGATAGAGGCTATATTATATAGCCTACGTTGCAGAAGAAATTGGTTGTTAGAAACCATCAAAAAGTTAGGGCACTGAAAAGCAAGTTGATGCGGAGACAAGTGATCTGATCAGCCGATGTGCGCGCCACCATTTAAAATATGAATTAAACACAGCTTCGATTTGCTCCGCACAGCTCCAACAGGCTATTTTTGATTCACGGCTACCTTTAGTAGTAATTTTAATTAAAAATATAAACAACTTTTCACAATTATAAAATTTTCTATTCAAAATAACCTGAAAAATTTAATAGCAAAAAACGTTTACTAATTGGTGTAGCTTCAAACCCAACTTACGTCTCATTTTTTTACATTAGTTTATCATTTGTTCTCAGCATCACCAAGCGAATGGCGGGATTGTATGCAGAACCTCGCACCACTTTTCTGAACATCTCTTTATGTCCCATAGCTATATAACAGACTTAGAACACAATTTAATTTTTATATTAGCTGAACCTCCCTGTCACATTATTATTATTATTATTATTATTATTATTATTATTATTATAACTAAGTGTGCGAGTTTCCTGGGAAGTTTGAGGAAGTGTAGTAGCATGGGACAAAACGCAAGAAAAACGTTAAAAATTGTGAGAAACACGACGCCATTTTGTGAACATTTGCATTATGACAAATTGGTTACAGCCACTCTCGGCAATCTTAAGTTGGATTATTTCTCATCATAACGATGGCAGAGAGCGAGAGAGAGAAAAAAAAGTGAGACTCATCCCAACTAAGTAATGAAGACAAGAACTCCACTTAAATTTTCTTTTTCATAGAAGGAGAGCGAGAAGAAAATATTCTTTTCCACGGACAATTTCAGGAAAGAAATCATTAGTCTTCACCTATGATTGCCCCTCCCTTAAAAAAAAAAAAAAAAAAAAAAAGTTAAAAAATGTACAGTAGTTGCGTTTTCTATTTCACCTCTCCCTGCAATTGTGAAACAATGCAACGCGTTAAGTTATAAAGGAGACATAGCCACTGCAAACATCTCTATTAGGATATACACAGCGCAACCTCAATTAACCGTCACTCTCTGCTATCCGCCATCGTAAAAATGCGCATTTTTACGATGACATAACAGAGAGTGGCGGTTAAAAGAGTGACGATTAATCGAGGTTATACTGTATTTCTTTTTTTTAAAAAAAACTAAAGATAAATTATTTTAAAAGACTGGGTTAACTCCTCCACAAGATATTACATCATCTATCATAATTTACGAGTCCTAACGATGTCTGTATTACTTTGTTAATTTGTGGCTAGGCCATTCCTTGTACTCAATTCTTATTCATAGTTCATAAAAATTTCTGAAATATTCGGTTTTAATCATCACACATTAGTTATCGGAAAACGGCAGAAACAGGCTTTGTCGATATCAACAGAAGAAATATATATTTAATAATGAAAGTTATTGTTAGTTGATCAATAAATAGCACATGACACGTATGAGTACAAAAGACTAACTGCACAGCTGTGAACAAAAGTATTGTCGCAATGGCGAACTCCGGTCACGATCTGGACCCCGAAGCTTTACTACTAATTTGAATTTATTTATGGCCTTTTGGCATCTTCGGCTCTCTGGGTTTGATACGTTATATGTATACACTTCACTTGTTCAAATACTAATATTGAAGAAGTGAGTTTTTGCTAATTTACGTCGTGTTTATTTTATTTTTTTTTAAATTACTTTCGTGTAATTATTCCACACTGTTATACGGAGTAACCAATCACAATATGGTCTTACTGTCCCATTTAATTAAATTTATGGTCTTTAACCATCTACAACTTAGGCCCATATACGGTAGGGGAAAGCATGTGGGAAGGAGTTGGACAGACCCAAAGTTAAGGTAACGTCCCAGAATTCGTATAATGTGAATGAGGAAAAACCTCAGCCACGACAGTCAGCAGCTGGTTTAGAACACACGACCGTCCTATTGCGAAGAGAACGCTCTACTACGGAACAGCCGCTCGGTGTTGCTGCCCAGTCTTACTTCTACTAGACTAGCTGAACCGATAAGGCTTTCTTATTGCAATATTACTATCAAATATGGACCCCAGGAGAAAGTAATTGAAGAACCCTGACTTATTCCCAATATCGCGAAGACATCTACCAACGAAAATTTATATTAGGATTAATAGTTCCCACCAACTAACTAACTAACTACGGCTTATGGAACTCGCAAGTTCATCGCAGCAGTAACAAACGTTTGACACTGGATTCTATCCTGGGCAACATCAAGCTAGTTTTCACCACGAACACCTACCTCTCGAAGCTCTCTTCTAATATCGTCCTCCCAAACGACGTCCCGGTCTTCCCAATGGTCTCCTTTCATCCATGATAGAATATAATCTTAATTTTTTTCCCCATCTGAGCTACATGGCCTGCCCATCTTAGTCGTCGCGATTTAATTATTCTTACAACATCGGGTGAATCGTACAGTCCGTGGCGTTCTTCACTATGTAGTCTCGTCCATTCTCCAGCCATCTCATCCCGTATATCTTTCTCCAAGCCTTATTTTCAAACACACGTAATTTATGTTCATCTGCTAGGGTCGTACCCCAACTTGCGCAACCGTAAAGTATTTCCGGCAGAATAACAGTTCTGTATATTTTCTATTTTAACTTTCTTGATATTAATCGCGGGGTTAGAAGTTTGTGGACTGAATAGAAACATGCGTTGCCCGATACTAAGCGACTTTTTACTTCTTCCGTGAACTTATTTTTGCTTGTTACGTATGCTCCCAAGTATTTAAGTTTGTTTACTTTCTCTATGACCTCATCCCAAATAATTATGTTTTTATTTCCTTCATTCCCTGTGTTTCGCCTTATCATGTATTTTGTTTTATCTATGTTTATCTGCAAACCTATCTCATCGCACGCTTCTACTAAGAGATCGGTGTTGCTTTGTAGTGCATCTATATCGTCCCCTATTAAATCTACATCATCCGCGTATACGAATAGTTCATTCAAACAATACAATGATAGTCCTTTTTTGTCCACTTTAATTTTTAAAATTGCATATTCTAATGCAAAATTAAATAGTAGTGGTGATAAGGCATCGCCTTGTTTCGATCCGTTGTAAATCCTTAAACTATCTGACATAATACCTATCCGTACTCTGCTTATGGGGTCGCTGAGACACATCTTCACTAGTTAAACCAGTTTTTTTTTCGGAATTCCAAATCGTATCAGAATGTTGTATAACTTTTCCCTTTTGATAGAATCATTCCATTCTTAAAGTCAATGAATAGCTGGTGAACCGTCCCATTGGATTCCCATTTCTTATCCAAAATTTGTCTCAAGGCGAAAATCTGGCCCAACGTGGATCTATTTCTTCTACATCCACATTAAGGATCATCTGCGTAAACACTTAGGCGTGTTAAAGGAATATTACTTAATACTTTGTAACAGGTTGGAAGTAACGAGATTCCGCAGTTAATCATTAAAGTCGGATTTATCGCCTTTTTTGTAAATCGGAACTTTTATTGAGGTTTTCCATTCCTTTGGAAGCTACTCCTTTCTCCATATAGCACTTATCAATTTATGTAGTTCCTTGATTAGTGCTGTTCCTCCTGCTTTCATTAATTCGAATGGAATATTGTCTATTCCTGGTGATTTGAACATTTTCAATTTCTTTACCGACATTTCGATCTCGATAGATTCGAGGATCCACGGTTCTGCGGTATGGATTTTAAATTCCTCTGTTTCTTTCCCGTTGTGTACATTACGAAGTTTGTCGAAATAAATTTTCCTCACATCGATAATTTTAGTCGGATCCACCTAAAGATCTCCACGTTCATTTCTAATCATTCCTACCTCGGCTGGTAACCTTTCCTTAACGAGTTTACCCCTTTGGATAGATCTCGTACGTTATTTGTCTTGACGTTTTCCTCTATCTCCTGAATCTTCTGCGTTAGATATTCTCGTTTTTTGTTTCTGAACCCGCGTGTGATGTTTCGTTTCCCGTTGGTGGTGGTTGGTATGTATATTTGCTTCGCTTTTATTACTTAGCCATTGTTGCATTGCTTGTTTTCATCCCTCATGAAGCTTAAGGCATTCTTCATCAAACCAAGGTTTGTTTTTCTGTTGATTCTTCTCACCTACACGTTCCTCCGCTGAGCTCTTAATTGTTTCACGAATTGCCTCCCACGTTTTAATTACATCATGTTCATTATCATCATCATTATTATTACTCGAATCGGCTGAGATTTCGAACCTATTTGAGAGTTCGAGTTGATATTTTGCTTTCATGCTCTGATAATTTAATCGATTAACTTAAAATTTCAGTTGTTTTGATCCCTAGCTTTCTCTGTTCGCGATGCATAACTTTTCCCGTCTTCTTGTGATCACTAACTGATGGTCGGTGACACCTTCCGCTCCTCTGCAAGACTTAATGTCCATTATGTTGGTAATCTTCGTCTGTCTACTAATACGTGATCGATCTGGTTGAGAGTTTTGCCGTCCGGAGATACATGTCCATTTGTGTTCAAAGCACGTGCTCTTTACCAGTAGGTTTTTCGAAATCGCGAAAGTTATCAGTCTTTCTTCATTCTTGTTGGTCTTTTCGTGAAGGCTGTATTTGCCTATAGTAGGTCTATACTTTTCTTACCTCCCTACCTTTGCATTGAAATCACCCAACACAATTTTCAAATTATACTTCGGTAATCGGTCAAACAGCCTTTCTAGCTCATCGTAGAATATATCTTTGTCGTTATCAGTAGTCACCTCGGTCGGAGCATAGACGTTTAATAAAACCGTGTTGCCCCATCGAGTACGTACCGTAACGTACGATAGCCTTTCGTTTACGAACACTATATTCTGAACGGCCTGACGAATACTGTTCTTAATGATGAATCCTGTTCCGAAATCGTGTGACTGTTCCCAGTAGTAGAAAATGTACTTGCCCTGAAGGATGCTATCTTGACCCTGCCACCGAACTTCTTGTGTCGGTAATAATGTCTAGCTCTGACAAAAAAGATACTTAATCGGTGTCAACATCCCCTTGTATCCGAGTGAAAAATGAAAATCTTCCACTTGTAGCTCGTACTTCTCGGTCTCGCGTACCGCAACCTGAAAAGCGCCCGTTTGGTATAACGTTTGTACGTTCCACGTTCCTATTCTAAGATCTTTCTTAATCCTGTTCTTGGGCCCCTCTGAAGCAGTCCCCGCCAGGAGATACGAATGAGGGATTAGTTTACCTCCGGAATATTTTACCCCAGGAGAATCCATGAACCATCTGTTACTATTTCTTGAGGTGTTTTAACGGTGTAGAGTTGTCAGCTGTACGATCTCGCAGTAAAGGCAGACATCTAAGATGTCCTCTGTCCATCTCAGAGCCTTGCCGATGTTATTCGTCTTCAGCCTCAGAGTTGTAATGGTGATTTTTGAAAATATAGCCCTCGTTTAGCTACAGATCAGGACAATACTTTCCTCAAAAGTGCGTCTTGTGATTGTGGAAATTTCTGTAAGTCAACAAATTTATACGACGTTTCAATATACTTATTTTTGAAATAAGAAAAGTCAATTATAGACATGCGACAAAACTTTTTCTCCGTAGCTATATTTGTCTCATTGCATTCTCAGTTTTTACAAAATTGGTTTTCTTCAATTTCAGTTTTATTTATGGTCTTCCGGTGTCTTTGGCTCAAGCCCAGACAGGGTTGCGGAGAGGATGTACTCAAAGTCAGCCAGCGTTTACATTCAAGTTACCATCCTAGCATTAGCCTGGTGTGACTAAGGAAAAAATCTCTGGAAGTCACAGGTGGCAACGCCGAGATGGTACCTTCAACTTGGGTCTGGCAGACTCCTTTCCCCTTCCCTATTCCAGCCGAACCATAGTTGCCTAAAGGTCGTAAATTTATTCAAATTCTTAGTAATAAGCTAGTTTCTTGAAGAAAAAAACAACAAAAAAAAGGAATTTTATAGCCTATGCTCTCATATCATGTTTAAAAAAGAATAAGTTAAAAAAAATTCCGAGGGTCGTGCATAGTTAAAAAATGCTAGGTTATAATGTTTCATGGATTTCTGTTATGTAAAGGTTTTCTTTTTCCGATGCACCAAAAATTAAAGGCTGATGATCTAACAGATTTGGTTGAAGACTAATTGAAATTATATTTTAAAAAAAAAGGTTAATAGAATAGTACACATATCCTGTCATCCGGAATAGGGCATAATACCACATGGCATAATGTACAAAGTGACAAAAAAAACTAGTTAATAGGACTGAAATCACAGTACAATCTTCAAAAAATAATGAGCCACATGCTGTTCATGTTTTTTGCCTCCTAACCTCCAGCTTCAACCACGGAGACAAATAATAAAAAAAAGGCATGAGTTCTTCTCTTCCTTCTGTTATGAAACAAAAAGGGTCGGCGTTACAACACTGGGTTCTTTGATGTGGCAGCGCCCCGAAACAACACATTGGAAGAGCAATTTCTCCCCTACTCTCAGCCCTTCCTAGCTCGGTTCAGGTTCCCTTCTCCAGTGGATATTACAGTTTCTAATTTCCACCAGTCAACCTATCGGAATGTGGATATAACTGCACAATAACTCACATCTAGATCATTTTAAAAATAAAACATCATCTTACATCCTCTTTATTCTACTTTACGCCCAAACTGAATACTACTTGAAATTAACATTAATATAGTTTCAGTATGCACAAACACTGGTTAGTATAAAGATTTACAGGATGACAAATCGTCATCTCTGGAACATGTATCAAGCCTTTTTGCTTTTAAAATACTATCGGCCGGTTTCACCTACGCTGGTTAAAAATTTAACAACCGTTAAGCACATTTAACGTCTGACTACGAGAAATGACCGTTTTATCAACATCGGTTAACGCTAACGGTTTGTTAAAGCTGTCGTTAACTTTAATCATCAGATTCTCGTCGATTAAATATTTAACGGTCTGTTAGTAATTGTGATCTCGGAAGTTTGAAAACAGAAAACTAGAAATGGAAAGCATAAACATAGAATTGCTTAATGAAATATACAACTTGGCACAATGCATTTCAATAGTTTTAAAGATCAAAAATATTTAAAAACAATGTTGCCTGCTTTGCGGGCAATGTAAATATGATGTTCGAGTATGTTTAGGGGGCTGTACGGGTATGCTTAAGAGGACGCGCTCTATAGAATGGTTTTACAGGAAAAGTAGCCATGTGCGCTACGTATTTAGGCCTAAAGTGTAAATTACGCACTTGATCATCGTTTCTAATATATATCATACAAAAGAAAGGCAATCTGATTAAAAAAACCGCAGGAAGTCGCTTTACTACTCCTTTGTCTTCTTAACGATTAACATAATCCCTTTTACATAATTGCAGAAGAATATTTTTCTCTAATATGTGTCTGTATATAATTTACAAAACTGTTTCGGAGAGTGGTGGTACATGCCAGAAACGTCGATTTAAGATATTTTGGGAGGGGAAATGATGAGGAGTAAAAGAGAAAGTATTGTGAACATTAACGATCGTGTAATCTTCACATGTAACAGGAAAAGTAAGCACGTTAGGCCATCTTCATACTACGTACAAAGAATGCTATTCCGTCGAGTATCTCTCCTTTAACTATTGCCAATAAGTCATTCCTATTCATATTTAGTATTTCTTAATTTTAGTACTTCTGTTATGCGGCGCTTAATGTACTTGTAATTGACATTGACATTATTTCGGAACCGTGCAATGAAGAATATGGTGCAAGGGTGATGTGAATGCAAGAACACGCATACGCCCTTCAACAATGTGTCCCCTCCCCGGGTTAAGTTGAATTTAAGTAAGCCAAAAAAATGTAAAATTCACAGGAGAAATATTTAAGTCATGAAAGTATGAGACTGAAAATGCAACAAGTACGTGCAATTATTTAGCTACTTCCATGTTGGAGCTGAGCATAAGGATGGCCTGTTAAATGTGACGTGCTTCAAGTATAATGGTAAAATAATTACCCTGGCTTTACCTAACCTAACTACGCCTGCTAGCGCCACCGATATCTTTCCATTAATTATGTAGCAAATACGTGACATTCATCACACGAAATGACGCCTCTGATATTCCCCATATGGCGCCATACCTGTGCGTAAAGCAAATCGAGTATGTATTTATGTTAATGATTATGAAATATGGCTTTACGAAATTGCATTTGGGTCGCTGTCTACCGCTAGGTATTTACAGAAGTGTCTGTAAATTATTTGCAAGGGAATGAGTGGTATAAAGCGTACGTATTGCTCAATAGATGGCTGACCTAAACTGAACTTGATCCATGAGCCACCCCGTTGCTTGACTTGATCACATTATACTTGCATGCATCCGAAATTATGAAAACAACAACATTGGATCTACATTTAACACCATACAACAGAAGTAGCTCACATAAGGTATTACATCCATGAAATAGATGAAAACTGGCAAATCCTGTCTGTATTTGTAAGAATGAAGGGCTTCAACCTTTTGGGGACTGCAATTAGCTATGTAAATGAAAGGAAAATCAATCCGTATTAACATATTCATACATAAGAAAAGTTTTTCAACTCATCTGTTTCTATTCCTCTAGTGTGTCGAAAAGATATTATATATACTATACTGAAACGTGCCGGAAGTCGGGAGAGGGTAAGATTCTTGCCTTGTTTACTGTACCGGATTGTAATATTTTATTGGCATTTATTTGAAGATCATTTGAATACATACACACACACATGTATAAAAACAAACACACAAACAAGTGCCAGCGATCTATTGTTTGCGGATTGCAAGGTTCATTTGTCAGGCATACACAATTTTCCACTCCACCAATCAGAATTCGTTTAGCTTGTGAGAAATTTAGAAATTAAATGGTTTCTTCACTTAACGGTCCGATTGTAAACGGTTTGTTAAATTTGTAATGTTAGCGTTGGTGAAATAGATAACTAACACACCGTTAGTTACCTAATGGTTAAGCTATATTTAATCGACGTTGGAGAAACCTGCTCTAAATATCGTACTCTAGTACTCCAAGACATAAACTGTTTTGTGTGCCCCAGGCGAATTTCACTTCAGAGACATATACGGTGTGTAAAAATTCATGGTTATAAACAGATTTAATTCTTTACACTGGAACAAAATAGTTCCTTTAAAGTAATTTTGAAACATGTATATAGCTGCAGAGTTGAACACACTTAAATGTGGCCTCATATCGTCGCAAATGATGTAATATCTTACAAATAATTGCCTAAGACTAAGCAAATCAGTTTCCAAGATATATCCAAAGATTTTATTTAAACAAAGTTTATGAATGAGATTGTGCAGCATTGAGGAAATTTCTCACGGAAGAATTGCATTACAAAGTGATTGCCAGTGCACAATAGACACGTACCGGAATTAACACTTTCATAAAGAACAAATTTGACTCATTTGATAAGCAGTACCTCCCGCAAAAGTATCTAAGGACTAACGGCAAGGAAACTAGCAACATACCCTACGAAGATGTTTCCCTGAAAGAAAAACTGGGTTTGTTCGCTTGGGATTACACTGTCTCCACCGGAAATGTAAGAACACAGTGTACGTTTCATTCTGCCCTAGCATGTGGGGTAACCTGTAATCATTTCTTTCATCCATACGCTGAGAACGCAACACGACTGTGAACTTTCTGCACTTAGGTGCACTTGCTCATAAGCAGCGGGCAGAAAGTGATTGCATGAGGCCAAAGTTAGCCGAAGTTGCCCGATTGATTGGCTTCACATTGTCAGCGGCGAGCAACAAGTTACTTGCATTAGTACCGAACACGTGAACAGCAGAGATATTTGCTGAACCGGCCAATCAAATGTAAAAATGTATAGATGCGTATTAAAACTATGTGTGTGTGTTTAATAAGAATTTTCGGCCCTGTTTCGGTCTGTGGAATTACTTCCATATATAGCCCAGTCAATCTACTAAATAACTTGGAACAAATTGCAACAAAAATACTGTTTGTGGTTTCTGGCCCTGTGAAGCATACTGAATACCATATAAAAGTCTACCAAAATCTGAGTGGCCGAAGTCCGCCATCTTGGATATTGGCCACAAAGGACTTTGAAACATAAATTTAACTGTAACTCTGCTTCTACAAGCCCGAATTTCATAAAGTTGGGGCCAAAGACCAAAGAGTGTAGATTTAGCAAATAGACATTATTTGGCAATGACGAGAAGTTAAAGAAATAAAATGAATAAAAGTTGTTGAGGATGTAATCCAAGATTTCCATGATATGAGAATTCACATATATTGGTGTACAAAAGGCAAGAGATACGTAATATCTTTCACAATTTGAAAGAAGTTAATGACAGAGAATTTACTCTTTCGAA
Organism: Lepisma saccharinum; assembly: GCA_022664845.1. NCBI lineage: Eukaryota > Metazoa > Arthropoda > Insecta > Zygentoma > Lepismatidae > Lepisma > Lepisma saccharinum. The sequence continues at coordinate 12,301 of JAGDQP010006934.1, read as the reverse complement.
ATACCACACATAAGCAGTTGATGCACAAAAATGAAGTTAAAACACTCAGCTAAAGTTTTTGACGTATTATAAATATGTGTACGGCTTTTAGAAAGAAGTGCTGGTACAATCTTTGTCACAGTTGCGATGAAATTCCTTATTCAATATACGAAAATGAAAATATTGACGCTGAAATCAGACTAATGTAAAAATAATTATCGTCTAAAACTACTGGCTATATGCAGTCCGTGATCTCCTTTTACATGTATTGTTCATTAACACATTCAACATCTAAAAGAATCGTATTGCAGATCAGAGAGAAGACCTGATTTCTATACCAGCCTCAGGTTAAGAAATTGTTTGGTATTATAAAACATCCCCTCATCCTTGTTAGGTATGCTCATCGATGATGACTACTTCATCTCCATCACTTACTACGGTTTCGAGGTTGCAATTTGTACATGATACACATTGACACTCTTTGCAGGCTACAGAACAATTCATACTACCAATATGTTTGTAATATTAACATCGTGCTGACGAGCAGTCACTTAGAACTACAGCGAATCACAGAAAGGACGGTTTCTGGTGTTGGTTGCACGTATGTTAGAACAGGAAGGTATTGACCATTTTGTTCCCGCCAGCCACAGTCTTTTGGTATCAAAGGTGAATTTCCGAGCCATTCCTGTACTTGAAAACACACACGGTAGCTGTGATACTGCAATGATGCTGATGTTGGTGGCAGTGATTGTGGATGTACTGATAATTTATTTCTAGCAATTTTAGCCAAGAAGCGCTTATATCGCAGTGAATCTAATGAATCTGAGTTGGCACCACCATAAACAGCTTTTCTCCCCAGCTGCAATTTGTTTTGCACATTTGATGTAGGACTGTTGAAAACTTTAGCATAGGCCACCAATTCAGGTTGCTGCTGCAATAATTTTAATGCGTTACCTTTTCCAATGTTGAAGAGTTGCGATGTTGCGTTACAGCCCAGCAGAATGGAAGACTGCATACCATGTCCTCTCCAAGCCCTTCTTAGCTGCTTTGATATCCCATATTCTATGTTTGTGATCACTGGACCTCTGATTCGGCTGGAAAAGCACAGTATGGACATTGATGCTTATATAGTAGCAAAGAAGTACTAGAATATCCATGTCATCTGCAATTACAGTTACATTTTGTTTATTAGCTGCTGCTAAAGTGGATTTCACAATCTCGAGTTCGGCATCGCCTCTGAAGTGAAGAGTCTCGTAACCAGATTGCTTAGCAAATGTAAAAATCGCTGTTTGTTATTCTGATTCGCTAAGAAATAACCTTCTTAAGATGGAGTGTGGTTTCTGGCTTGATATAATCATCAAGTGCCTGCCGCCTTTTGCATCATCTTATATGAGTAGCATCTTAGCGGATGGTTCCCCAGAATATCCACCAAATACTATAATTGCTTCCTTATAGCGACGTTGAACATACATGAGGTAAGTAGTGTAAATTCAGAAAAATACTGCCCTTGATACAATGGAACACGGTGTAGTAGAGCACCTCCGTCAAGAAAGTACAATGGATCTAATGCATTTACCTCTATTTCTTTCTGTGTTGACTGTAAATTGTACCAGATGGCATCGGCCAACGCTGCTTTGTTAGCTCTTCTAGGAAGATGTGAAGCATCAAACAAGGAAGCTGGGTAGCTGCAAAGCTCATATTTGAATAGATCTTCAGAGATGATTCCCTGTGATGAGGCAAGAATAGTCAAACGCTGGAATAGAAGATGAGAATCGAAGTGAATTGCGTCCTCTTGCAGTGAAATACTCGTTTTGATTCCCATCGTTACTCCTGTTTTCGCTTAAATGAATAGTCCCAAACCTGCTTTCCTTGCGTAGACTTAATAATCGTCACCCCGATTTCTGAAGCTTTAACCACGTTTATGGGGTCTGGTGCAACCATACCTGATGTTAAGCTTCGGAGTGACCCATCCATCAAAAAGGGATTAATATTCAGGAAGAAATGCATAAGTTTCTCGAAATCTAGTGTGTTCCCGCATTTGCACTGCACTGGAAGCTTCCTTATGTTGATCAGTGGTGTGAAACTTCAGTAAACTCTTACATTGCGCTGTTGACTTCACTACATGGCACCATTGATTGCAACCACAACTGTCGTTGGGCTTCTGTCATTCCTCTTCCTCGTGTGAGACCCCCGGCTCCTTTTATAGTTCTCATTAGCACCTGTTCAATAACTAAATCCGTGAACAGCACAGTCCAGAATTGGTTCGTTCGATGCACATGAAATCGTTGCATGAATTTTCTGTGAACATGTGGGTGAGTACTAGGAAGTCTCTGTATATTTTGAAGAAATAGGTAAACACTATTGCATACAGATTATGACAAACTGCCGCAAAGTATGGAAGCATTTCTTTTAGGCTTTGGAGGTGTAGAACCCAGTCTCCAGTTATTTCTGTGTTGACTGTAATGAAACCTTTTAGAATATCTACCATAGTCATATATTGCATCCACAATCGGCTTGTTCTACTTGATTCCTTCTTGTTCATTTTCACCTCTTGCACTCTGTCATAGACCCCTTCAAGCTATCATCCTGTAGAGATTCATCCTTGGCATCCACAGTTGCAGCTGCGTACAGTGCTTTTATATCAGCGATCAAGGAGTTACTTTCCTTCCTGTCTGTACATTCAGCAGGTGGATGTGCTTCAAGTCCATTATCAACTACCATACCACCTTCTTGAATTTCTTGGTTGTACTCATTACAAACTGGTTGGTCCTGGAGGTACGTATCGGTTTTGTTGCCTAAGGACATTATAGGAATCACAAAGACTAATTTTAACAACAAAGCATTAAGCACACCATCTATAAGAATATATCCTCTGCGACCTCTAGCCAATGATTTTTCTGTAAGCATGTGCACTACAGCATTGTTAGCATAAATTACTTCAAGCGCTTCTTGAATTCCAGAATTCGCCATCAAATGTCCAATACAACCAGGGAAACTCAATTTCAATATGCAATCCACATAGTAAAAGCACCACATCTTTCAAGTAGCTTCCGTTTGGTTCATTCCATATGATAGTCAACGCTTTCCACCAGAGTGGTTGATGAAATGTGACAATCGGTTCATTCCAGCTGAGCGTGGAAGTTCAGTTTTGCAAAAAAATCACTAAATCGGAGTAAAAGTTCTTAAACTAAGAAGAGTCAACTGACGAAATATTTATGCTAGAAGGCTCGACTCCACTCTCAGTAGGTCTATATAAACAATCAAGGAACTATAAAGCTAATGGAAACTTGGATAAAATCACTGAATTTTGAATGTATTCTATGACCTTTTAGGTATCTATAACTCAGGCTAGGAACACGGAGGTAATAGGATTTGGGGAAATGTTGGCCAGGGACTTTGTTAAGGTGCCACATGGGCATTCATGAAGTCCCTAAACTCAGGAAAATTTCAGTCAGGACGGTCAGCTGTGGAATTCAAACACACTGTCGATCCGAAGTCATTGGACCGTGGGGATTGGGATGGTAAAATCAGGCAAGAAACATAGTACATAATCTATAACGTTGGGTGACTGTTACAGCATTGTTATTGCTAATCATGTTAAAGTCAATATGACAGCAGGTAGACTTTTGATATGTTATTCAGGTACTTCATAAGGCCGAAACCATAAACAGGATTTTTGTTGCAATTTGTTCTCGATTAACCCCCTTTTAATGTATAAAATAGACTGGTTTCACAAAATCTCAGGAAATGCGAAGCACGAATTTTTTAAAACACTTGTAAAAATAATTTCTAACTGTTCTGTAGAAAATTACCTCTATTTTGATACTAATTTTATGCAAATCGGGCTTGTAGCAGCCGAGTTACAGCTAAATTTATGTTTCGAAGTCCTTCGTGGGCAATATCCAAGATGGCGGACCAAAATGGCCGACTTTGGCCATTCAGATTTTGGTAGACTTTCGATATGTTATTAGATACACTTCTTAGAACCAAAATTCGCAAACAGCATTTTTGTTGCAATTTATTCTAGGTTAAGCCCCTTTTTCTCCTAAATTGACTGGACTATTAGGACAATCACTTTATAAACACACTGTATACCCAGAATGTTCCGCAGGATTACATTCATCGTTGTAGTACCCATAACGCGTGTTCCGCTCATTCATTCCGTAGTCAACAGCAACATGCAAATTCCTTATTTTTATAAAGAATTTATCCCGCATAGTACACAGGCTGGAAAACCAAGTCAGCCTGCCAATGTCTTCCCTGTTCTTCCTAGATTTATTACATTATTTTTTCCTGATAATTCACATGCCGTTGGAATGAAATTACTTATCTTCTTGATTTGGTTTTACAATACTAGGAATTGCAATTACAATATTAGCAATAGCAATGTAGATACTGTATTGGTTCGCTCTTCGCCTTGTGATCAAGGAATCCCACGTTCAATCTCCGGTGTGGGAAAAAGGTGGTTCGGAGTCGACATAAAACAGTAGGTCATGTTCTCAGGATGTTCTTCTAGTTGCAAATCTGTCTCCCAGTTGACCAGTAATCATCATAAAGAGCACAAAAACATACACACGTAAAAATAATAAAAATTCAAGGCATGACACTTTAATGGTTTCAAACTATTCCAAGAAAAGCAGACGAAAGGGCTACACCATTAACAAAACTGACAAGTGAGACCGAATAATTCAAAGTTTAGATAGCGTTTTGAAGGGACGTAAAGGATACCACAAATATTAATTCCTACAATTAGTAAAAACATTCCAGGAAAAATAAATTCAGTTTGTACATAATAGCATAAAAATTTGTTTTAACTATGATCTACTCTCAGTACAAGATTGAATATCCATGATACTTGAGATTAACAAGCAAATCTTTCATACGAGTGGTTCATATTGCAATTCAATAAATGGCAACAACTGTTTCCTCTGTTATAATTTTGAAATGGCAAACAAGAATTAAAATGATTGTTAATTGCATTGTAAATATACGCCTACGCTCGGTGATAATTGGATTGTTGTAAGGATAAGCGAAACAGTTTTCGTTTTCATGAAAATTGATTGCATGAAAACCGATATTTCGTTTCTTCCTTCCTACAAGGCCAGGAATGTCATTTTTCTCTTTAAAGAAAAATCATATCTGAATATAAATTTCAAATTGGTTCTCAATAGAAAGGGTTTTGTTAACGCTCTCGTTATCGGCACAAATGACAGAGTTCGATCACCGGTGAGACTCCTAAATTAGGTTTGGACCCAGCATAGTGATGCTAAGACAGATACGCAAACTAAGAAGTAACGAACTCCGGTCTCGAAATGCAGATAAAGAACGTGATATGTTCTTTGAACGAAAGTCACTATCAGGTCAAAGTCCAACCAGGTTTCAGTTCCCATATTTAACAAAAACCGTGACTTAAAAACAGTTTGATTTAAAAATCGAAAACTGAGTTTCGAACAAGAGATCAGTATACAGGTATATATATTTTTAAGTTTTTTTTTTAAACAAAGGCGAAGTTTGGCTATAAACGAGCTCAAATTTATTTTATAATTATCGAAATTCAACTTAAAAGCCCATTCCACATTTTGAGAGAGCACAACAGTAACAACTGGAAGGATTTTTGAAACAGCTGGGTCTGGTTTTGAATTTGAATTTTATTTTATTTATGGCCTTTAGGCATCTAAGGTTCAGGTTGGGTTAGGGAATGGGAAAGGATTCGGCCATGGCCTATGTTGAAGGTGCCATCGCGGCATTTGCCTGTTGAGACAGAGGGGGGAAACCTGGAAAAACACCAGTCAGGGTGGTCGGCTGCTGGGATCGAACCAACGACTTCCCGAATGCTATGCCAACGCTCTACAACTGAGCTACGGCGGCTCGGTAATCGGCCCTGGTCTTACAAAATGTACCATACCAGGATTCGTCTAATACAACAAGGGAAACCAAGGAAACCCTCAAACAAGGATTGACGGTCGCTGGGCGCGAACAAGCTATCTACCGAAGGCGAATCCAACGCTTTGTCCACTGAGCTACGGTCTCTTTAGTATAAACCTGGAGCACATTTCGTCACTCAAGTGGAATGGGATTTAATGTAAACATTTTAGTTGCGAAAAAGAAGTACAGAAAAATAGTTCCTCCAAATAAATTCTATGAAGACAAGGCAATCGTGGAGCAACATGTAACACAGTACTCCTGACCAAACTCTGAGCTCGAATCCTCCAGGTTTTATTACCTACTTAAAGTCACTACTGTGAAAGAAATTGTGTTGCCTTATCTCGAAACAGTTATGATGTAACTGTCCATTTAACTGTCAGAAAGTAAGCTCTCACTTTTAGTGCACTGATAAGACAAATTTCACTTGTTATCGACATTTAAAATTCAAGTTAAAAAGTAATAAATTGGATATCGAAAACAACGTATTAAGTTGCATCCATGTGATAAGCTGCTGCTATGTAATCAACCACGCACACTGCAACCAAATTCGGTTAACAAGACGTCGCATTAGAAAATAGGAAAACCATCACTAAAAGAATAACATTACGTGTTTGGGAAGATACCACGAGAACAAATAAGAAAGTGTTTCTTCGAGCACCGAAAGTGGAAACGTGTGCTTACTTATCCATGACTTGTCAATCAGTCGTGACATTTCCTGCTTATTTGGTGGCTTCCTCCTCTAATCAGAGTTACTAACGGGAACTAATCTCCTAGATTTTTTGTGTGTGTGGGGGGGGGGGGGGGGGGGACTACTGAATAAGAAGAAAACAATGGAGATACTTAGGGCTCTGCTCAAACTGCGATAAATATTTAATACAACTATGGTTGAACAGAAATAGTACTTATGCAAAATGCCATATATATATATATATGTATGTTTAAATTCTTTTATTTATCTTTCAAGTCAACTTCCAATGCATCTCAACCAACGAAAATAAACAAAAAATTTAAAAAACAATGTATAAATTGTATTTGAAATAAGCTAACGCTGTTAATCATTTTTCGTAACGCAATGAGTTTCATCTATTCATCTCCAAAGAAAGAATTATATAGATTTCAGAGCCTCATGTCTTAAGAAAAGATACTCTTTCACATGGACGCGGATTTTCAGGAAACTAGGGAGAATATAAAGAAATATACGTCGTCAGGTTTTGCGAAATAACATTGTGTGCAGGGCCATGACTATACGAAATATATGAGTATACAGTGTTGTTAGTGGGATCCCCAATATGTATGTCATTAGATCGAAAACAGCTTAAGAAATATATATCAAATTGGTACCATTGCATACTAGGTAGAGGCCCTGATCTTCGAGACCGACACCGTGAATGTTGCTCGAAAATTTATAATGGGAAGAAGTTCGTATAATGTATCAACCTGAACTAAAATTTTAACAAACTCGTTGAAGAAGTCAGTTTTGCTTTATTTCTATTATCTTGTTAAATTAGTGCGAATTTGTTGACGGAAAAATAAGGATGTGTTTTTCTCTTCTTCAAACAGTTGAGTTCCGAATAAGTTGGTTCCAATGAGTACTGACTAGGGGATCACACACAGTGGTAGAAAACGAAAAAATCATCCAAAATTAAAGCCAGCAACCCAAGTTTACAATTGCGGTTTTTAAAACTCAACTGCATATAGATTACTGCCCTCTGATTGATTTTTCCATTTACTAATACTAGGGGCGGATAGAGACTGCGGTCCGTCACGATTCGCCCATTTACAACCAGTTAAAATCCACACCCAAGCTCCTGCCCGGGACCTTCGAGCTGTTGGACTAACACCTCAGACCACCCGGATATTACTTTTACTAGTAAAATCACAAAGTCTCAGAAGTTTCGCGGCACACCTAGAAAATCTCATGACACAATACTGTGCCTTCTACCCTGCAAGATCAACTAGTTTTTCTTACAGTGCTCTCTGGACACGCCAGATACCTGCTTGTGCGTTCGGTCCACGATTTTGGCTTGTGCGTTCAAGACACGTGCGCTAAGCTCACGGTACGTCTACATTACTTTATTTTTTATTATTTTAAAAATGTTTACAAGAAATTCCTCTCAGTAACCAAATTTACATAATTAGATTGGAATTTCTTATATTACTGAGGTTACTACATTATTGGTATACGTAAACATTCATTGTTTAAAATCATAAATTTTGTCTTTTTTTTTCAAATTTAAAGGATTTTTTGCAATACTATTTTCTAACAAAAACTTGGAGTGAATTTTTGTAAGACTCCATCCAGGTCATTCATTCCCTTGTTACGCCCCTTGTGCTTCCAAAGGAGTGAGGGGGGGGGGGGATTTGCTAAATGCTCGATACACCTGTACTAGCATTGTGGATAAGAGTTATTGTATTTCGTAAATAATAATACTTATTTGTCGCAAAGTTCTTACAAATAATTATTGGAGAAAACTGCTTTCTAAATTTAACACAATCTTCCATAACGAAAATGAAATGTTGTGTTTATGTCCCAAAAAAGGGGCTCTAAATGATGATTTTGTCCAACTTACTTTGCACATTTGAAAAATTCAGACATTTTTCAATAAGAACGCCAAATTTTACATGAATTGTGTTTAAACTTTAGCTTCTTCCAGTGCTCTGTAGAATATAACACGAGTTATGGAACAGTCTACGACTGTGAAGATGGAGATGAGCCGGTCACATAACTAGACGAACAGATGAAAATATACGACAAATGTACTATATTGGATTCGCAGAGTAAAGAAACGACCGAGACGACATCCAAATACAAGATGGAATGATAAAATCAAGCGTTTTTCAGAAGCTACTTGGATGGGATAGCAGCAGACCAAGGTATGTGGAAAGAAAAGGGGAGACCATCCAGCAGTGGATAGAAAACTGATGATGACTATATTCGCGAAGAAAGAAAAGTGGAAAATGAAGTCAAGAAATAACGAAAGAAAAAGAAAGCAAGAGTTGCTTCTAATTTAAAAGAAGTTCACAAACCATCCCAAAAAGACAGATGAGGACGAATTAAGAAATAAGATCTTGGATCACTTTATAAGATACCAACACACAATAGTGCTTTACATGAAGTTTCATTCCCCAGAAGAGAGATTTCGAAGGCTAAAATATCAAAATCCACAGCAGATCATCTCTTTATCACCCTAAATGCAGTTGTAGTTACAATGATTTTTTCTCCTGCATCAACAGAGGCGATAAAAAGAAACAAAATTCGAGACAATACAATAGATAATGAGAAATGCAAACGCAGCGAATTCACAAGAAAAAGTGGGGGTTAAAAGAAGAATCTTATACTTAAATATCAAACTCTCAGTATTACTTGCTTCCAGGAATATTGCCAGGCGAAACTGTTCCGCTTGAAGAGAGACAGAGAGAGAAGTATTTCTGAAGACTGGTAAAAAAAAAAAGCCGAAAATCCTACGCAGCTATTTCTGACATACATACACATCATCTCATTCACTCCCTCTCTGTCAATGATTTTCTCCAGCAGAGGAAAATTAACTCCTCAGAATTGACGTTTGGTGAGATAAGAACCCACTTCCGCCCCCGACCTTGTATCTAAAACACACTCCTCGCGGCGGCAACGTTCTTCACTAAAAGGTACTTTGCTCCTCCAGGCTGAACACAGGAAGTGATGATTCTGAAGATGCATACAGAACCATCATCCTGTTTTCTTTTTTTATTTCATTCTTGCTACTCGAACCTTTTTTTCTATTCACTTTTTTTCATATGTAAACCGCGAGACGTGCTTCTAGCTTTTCCCTTTTTTGAAAGATTTCATCACTTCAATAACTCAATCTCTTTTCGTTCGTTTTGCAGTTTCTCAGTTTGGCGTGTCGTCATGCTTTATCGATAAAACATAGGCCTACACTAAAATAGAACTCTCTTCACTATATCTTAAAGATACAGATATAACGAGAAAATCTTTTAAGGTTTACAGCACACACGTTATGTAAATGAAAACTTGTGCTTACGGAGATTACAATATTTTTCCTTGCCAAATTATCAGATGACACTAATAATAATAATCTGCAAAAATTTTCCTCTGATATATAGATTTAAAGTATTTAACAGGAAAAGAGTGGCAAGATGGCAGCACTGCAACGGGTATAGTGCTTAATGTGTTAGTGACCAAACGGTTTTCATTCTCTGACAGACTATAAACTACTCATCTACTTTCAGGCCTGAATTCAATATGCATCATGGTAAAAAATTAATGTTTCGCCTTAATTATTTTACACTATTGTTTCTAAGCAAAGTTGAAGAGACTGGAAAATAATTATCAACGCTCACAGAATAAACCAAGCTCTGAAATTAGGTAGTCAAGTAGTCTATACTCTCATCTACAGCCCCCGGGCTGGAAAACTTTTCCCACTAGAACATTAGGTACAAAACTCGCTGAAATGTTACCACCTTGTCACTCTTCCGAGATAAGTTTCATCTACACGAGCACGAGAAATTTCGTAACACCTCTAACATAGGCCGTACCTATCACAGTACATATTATTGTATGTAACAATCAATTTTCCTCTTTACCTAATAATTTGCGAAGCTATAATAATATAATGAAGCCTTTTTATTCATTCATGACTTCTCGTAATTGATTTGCCAGGTTTTTCAGTTGGGAGAGGGGCAGTGTAAAACCAACCGAAATTGGGGAAGTACTATTTCAGGGTTTCTATCGATTCATCATCACCATACGGCCGTAGTTTACTTAGTGGAACATTCGCTTAGCAATCAGATCATGGGAACGATCCCAGCGGCCGCCCATCCTGACCCAAGTTTGTTAGGGTTTCCCTCAGTCACACCAGGCGAATATCGAAATTGTACCTTCCATCTAGGCTCTGGCAGACTTCCTTCCAACATACTTTTACCTCCCGTATATCGACCTGAACAAAAGTTACCAACAAAAATAGACTTGCCAGATTTAACCGGGACATGTCATACAACGAATGTCAATACGCAGATTAGCAATGAAAACTTGGTATGGTAAGCAAACGTAAGTTCTTTTGTTGCTAAATCCAAGTCCAAAAACTGGCCGGGAAGCCGGGACATCTCAAACCTGGAAATTTCCCGGTCAAACCGGGACGTCTGGCAAGCCTACCTAGAAGCCTATACTCAAATCCACCAACTGGTTTTATACAGTTCAGTAACTAATTTTGACAGAGTGCACTCAAATTCATTCAACTCCTTCCTAAAACTCCTTCAACACCGCACAGCACTTAATTTGCATATTTTCTTTAGTTTTTTTTTATTATTATTTCTTCACTTCCAATTAAACAAAAACGGTCGTGAAATTCTCTTCATAATCCCCCTCACTTTGGTACAAGGACAGTTACGAGAAAAAGAAGGCTGTAATCGATAATCTCTGTCTGGTGTTATAGAGAACGCCCCTAATGTTGAGCTTTAAGCTACTTTGTACTCTTTTTCTCGTGGTGGAAATTTTTTTCTTTGGAGCTCCCTTGTGGCATATTGTTAGCCACAAACTCGTTGATACCCAATCTTGTCGTTTTGGTTAAGACTTACACAAGATTGCATTATAATTATGCAGAAGATATAACATAATGTAAAATCAATGTTTATTATCTGATTTCTTCATTTGAAACCGAAATAAAACTTTCAACATTGAATGAACTAAATTTCCTCTGGTTTGTGGCCCCACTCCAGTTCAAAACAACTAAACATTTTTTAACAAATAAAGTTGTGTTACCGATTGAGTGTATTCTATCATTATTAGTAAGGTTTCGGTTTCACTGTAGACAAGTCAACCAGCAAAATGTATACAAAAGTGCTGTGATTGATTTGGACTGGAAGGTGGTAATACAGTTGCTGCTAACTAAAAGCTTTTTATTAGTAGTAGTATTATTATTTTAATTAGTGGTGAAAACCAAAGTACTCACCACCAAAAGTTCGTACCCCGCCGTGTGTACCCAGTTGTAAAATTTATTTTCCGAATAACTTTGGAATGGATAAACCAATTTGAGTATAGTTTTTGGTAACTTACATAAAATAGCATTCCCTTTACGTTACAAGAATCTGTCAATCCGTTAGAAATTAATTCGGAGAAGAAATTTTACTACTAGCTACACACTTTGGGCGCTAACTGTACGTTTGATTATTATTTAACAAGTAAGTGTGTTCATATATCACCTCGGTGAATTTGGCAGACATCTGCTAAATTTTTTTTTCCAAAAAGAGCAGGGTTGCCTGGACATAATATTTATGCTTGCCAAAATCACTCAGGTATAATAATAATAATAATAATAATTTAAAGACATAATTTTCTTAAAGAATTCCTATTAAAAGAAAAAAAAAAATATTTATGCATGACAAAGGGCTCTCGTGTACAATC
>JAGDQP010006933.1:57091-69750 GCA_022664845.1 Lepisma saccharinum | reverse complement strand
TTAAAACATCGAATGCAAAGTTGACTGATGAAATAAATAGAAGATGTAAAATGGCGTGGAGTTCTTTTGGAAGACTACACTTTATTTTCAAAAGCAAACTTCCAATGTGTCTGAAGCGTAAAGTTTATAATCAATGTGTCTTACCTGTAATGATGTACGGCTGCGAAACTTGGACATTAAATGCGCAAACGACTCAAAGATTGAGAGCCACACAAAGAGCAATGGAGAGGTGCATGCTAGGAATAACCAGGAGGGAAGGAAGAGAAATGAATGGATTTGCGCACAAACAAAGGTAGAGGATGTAATCAAGAGTGCGAAGAAGATGAAGTGGAGATGGGTCGGTCACATAGCTAGACGAACAGATGGAAGGTGGACGACAAATGTACTACAGTGGATTCCTAGAGAAAAGAAACGACCGAGACGACGTCCAAATGTAAGATGGGTAGATGAAATCAAGCGTTTTTCAGGAGCTACATGGATGAGGATATCAGCAGACCGAGATATGTGGAAAGAAAAGGGGGAGGCCTTCATCCAGCAGTGGATAGAAAACGGCTGAATATGATATATATATATATATATATATATATATATCAAATAAGGCAGTAGCGCGGCGGAAGGGTGAGCCGGACAGAAAGAGAGCCACATTTGGCAAAGCTGAATAACTCCACTGCATAGGCTAACATTAGTTTATGTTATTTCCTAAGTTTATTTTCTAGTAACAGTACAAACTTTGTTCTTATTAGTTAGAACGTAATATGCTTTAGTGAAGTTTTTTTAACGTTATATAAACATTGTTAAATTCTGTAATAGCTGGGCCTGGGGAAGCCTCCATAATGACTATATGTATACTATTATATGTGTTTTTATTTGAATATGCAATATTTGGAAAATCTGAATTGGATTTGTATCATATGTGCCTTCTTAGACCCTCACCTGGAAACAAAAAAAAATAATATCTGAATGCCCCCCTCCCAAACTTACAGAGAAATCTGCGCCCTTGGTCCACAATTCCACATACTACAAACACGTGTAATATACGTATAACAGAGATATGATTTAGACGTTCAATACATCTAATGGATATGAAAAATTAAGCTAGAATACATATATTAGACTATACTCCAAATTTATATGTCCTAGCCTTATACGTATGCCACATGTATAAAGCATGGCTAGTTAGATATTTGTCATACATTTGGCAGACATTCGTTAGTGCGTGTAACATGGCATTCCTCTTAATGTTTACCCATTGTTCGAACTTTTGAATACACATTTAACAGTATTTTAGTATACTAAAAATTAATACTCGAGTATCATGGTCGCCTTCTAAGTGATAAACTACAGTGTGTGATGAGAATGCGTACGCACAGACTATGGGAGACTACAATATATAATCATAACAAATAACATAGAGAGAATGAAATAACAATGTACGACTAGTACTGCACAGTACTAAAAAAATAATTTTATAAACATACGTTACTGAATTCGTACTAAAATGTAAAAAAATACTTTTTATGCATGAATAAAATGAAAAGCATGAGGGGGATCACTCAGATACAGTCACTTTATAAATTCTTTAATTGGCGCACCCTATGCTTTTCTTTTTAGTCATGCATAAACAAAATTAGTTTTAACTTTTAGTACGAATTGTTTAAGAATAGTATATTTCTCTAGTCTTTTATTATTTTTCCGAATTATTTCGGTGTCCGGATACTTTTTATCAAACTGATAATGTCGCCCAAATCGTAAAGTATTCTGCAACCAGTTAAACGGAACATCGTTGCGGACTTGAATTTCTTTTAGGATAAGGAAGTTCCTTACTAAAAATATGCTTTTAAAGTATATAATTATATAGATATACATGAAATTAAAAACTGAATATTGTATTGTCACCCGACTTACGTCGGCGTGCAAAATTTCAATCCCGATATTGTAAGCTCAACGAAATTTCGGTCTTCCTAATGGTCTCATTTCCTCCGGTTTTCAACCACAAACATACTCTTCGTTTTCCCACATCCGAGCAACATTGCCTTCCCGTTTTAGCTGTCGTAATTTCATTATTCTTACAACACTGGGTGAGTCGTACAGCTGGTCTTTACTATACAGTCGCCTCCATTCTCCAGCCATCTCATATATCTTTGTCAACACCTTATTTTCAAACACACGCAATTTATGTTCATCTCCGAGAGTCATACTCCAACTTTTGCAGCCATAGAATATTTCCGGCAGAATCTGTTTTCAGTCTCTTGGCTTTGCAGCTTTCTTTAAAATCTTCATTGCGAAAGTGAAGACTGCAAACAACAGAATGATCGGACGGAATCCACTGGCTTCCTTTCTTCTCACGTTCTCTGGATATAACACGTAACCACATTTTACGTCGTCCATTGTCTGCCGAAATTTCGTGAAATGATACTCCACTGTATTCCGACTTGCCTTTTTTTCGCCTTAAAGAATGGTACGCAACAATTGTGCACCATTCTTTTCCTAAAACTCTTCGAAATATTCAGTTTTTCCTATACCAATACTCAAGAGTTACTGACTAAAACGGGTGTATTGTGCTGCCTCTAGCGTCGGAATTATGAAGCAAATGTTCACGCGGCAAACAATGCTTTTTGAAGCGAATGGGCAGGCAGCTATAGATTGAGCGGGCGGTGGGTGAATCCAACCACTGGATCCTAGGGGGTGAACAGTCAGAGTTTTCGTCTTGATATAAAAATGAATGGAAACCGCACTCTTTGTTCTTCTCTCCACTTCAGCGACGTGCAGGAAGAAAATGGTAGATTAAGTCACGGTTGCAGTCTAATACGGTGGTAAATACCGTGCAAATGTAAGTCTTGTGGGTGGGGTTAAATTTCTGATAATTTGTTTTGTAAATAAAAGTTATACTTTGACTAGCTACTTCTTTGCTGGATTTAAGGAACCTGTGACTACAAGTAATCCTACTGTTCAAAGCGAAAGGATTATTTTGATCCTTTGTGTTAGAAATAAATAAAACGGCAATCCTGTAGAATGAAATTAAAATGACTAGCAATTCTAAACGCATCACATTGTTCAAACACTCACAGAGGCTTGTATGGATTATTATTATTATACCAGATACAAATATAAAAAAAAATGTTGCTGTGTATCTGACTACTCTGAATACTAAAAACTGTGTTTAATGATTGACTGCTGTCCTCGGTGGTCGAAAGCCTGAGAGGCCTGGGAAGTCTATCGAGTTCTGGGGAGGGGGGGATCTGCATTTTACAATGGTAACAGGCTGAAAGCATTACGGGTCGAATGGCCTAGAAGTACGGAAGTTTATTTTTTTTACAGAGATCAAAACTGAGTCTGAAAGCCTGCACCTCACGCTCATGTCTGGAGGCTGTAAGTGCATTGCTTTTTTTTCTCAAGTGGGAGATACTCTACGTTGTGTGGTATATTTCTCTATCCTGGCAATCCTATTTAGACCAGGAAACAATTAATTTTCGGCTGGTTTCGATCTTATATTCGCTACGAATATTCTATTTTTGTCTTAAGTAGACTTCTTTACAAAAAAAAAAAAAAAAACATTCGGAACGCTTTGGCTTTTCACAAAAACTAACCTCTCTTGATGTATGCATGGTACACTGGTACAGTTTCCGCTCAATTCCTCTGTGAATTGCACGTGTTTTGTATCCTTTTTGCTCAGTAGTTCAGTCAGTGACAAGAAACTTAACGAGGCATCCTCTCTCATGATTCAGTGGAGTTGAAATTGTGTGAAAAGTTTTGTGGAAAAGATTCTTCAGTGAATGTTTAAGAATTCGTTAAAATGAACAGTAACGACGTGATTCGGAAATTGCGAAGTGGACAATATATTGCAATTAGAAAAGAATCCGGGAAGAGCGACGTGTGGAAAAAAAAATCAGTGTAATTATTGAAAAAGACACATCTAACGAGACAGGTTTCACACAATGTCAGAAGGTTTTCTCGTATTCACAAAAAAACAGCGACTTTCCATTTAATTCGTCACCCTGCAACCTGCAAACCGTTACCACAACAATCAAAGATTACGCAACATCTAACTCAAAAAGTACCGCCCAGTGTAAAATCAGAAGTTACCCAAGCTGCTGTAAAAATGTGTTACAGTGACCTTCGCCCGTTCGAACTTGTTACTGGTGAAGGATTTACCCATTTCTGTCAGACTTTATTGCGACTGGGAGCGTCTTAATGAAACTTGCCTGTTGCAGATCTTCTGCCACACCCTACCACTGTGTCACAAAATACTAAAATCGAAGCCGAGAAGCTAAGGAATTCGCTAGTGCCAGGACTTCAGGCAGCAATTGATCGATAAGAATGTGCAACAATAATGGACATGTGGACTGACAGCTATCGGCAAATATATTATATTGTGGCGGTACTCTCTAGAGAAGAATAAAACCAAATTCGCGGGCGTAATAGCAACATTTTCAGGTTTCATGGGTTTCAGAGGTTCGAGCAATTTGGTACGTGGCTAAACTAGCGTGGTCAACCAGCGGCAAATTTGCCTCAAAGGAAACAGCTGTCAAGAGAAAACACACCAAAATACATTTTTTGTGCAGTTTATTTCAAGCTAATAAGAATAAAATAGGTGAAGAATAATTGCATTAATTACATAATGGAAGTACGTTAACAAATCATTGTAATGAACATTTCTCTATCTTGATTTGAGTTCAATGATTAATAAAATATACATTAATGAACTTCCTGCATTAACTTCTTTCTAGCAATTATTATATGATTAATCACCTAATACTAAACAAATATTTCAACAAATAACAGACTACCTATCTTGTGATTCCATTGCCAATAGTTGAAGTTAATGCAAACAATTTCTAACTAGGTAACTTCTTCGTGAAGTGGACCGATATTGCTGTATAAAGACGTGAAAGTAAGACATGCTACGTGTCGCAATGCAAAATATGTTTCATGTACGAAAACTTCAAAGTCCTAAAATTTAATTGACTAACCTGTCGATCGTAGATTTTCTAAGTTCCTACTCTGGCTGCAACTAACACAGTGGTGTCGTTCCAACGGTGTCGAGGGCTGGTAAGTGTTCCGAAACTTCCGTTCCCTGGTTTTTATATGAGGTCGTTCTGACACGCCTAATATTTACTCTGGAATGTTCTAGAAAAAATTTCATGAACACGTAGCCCTTACGTAAAAGCTCGTGATTTCGTTCTGGAACAATTCGACAGGAACTGAGGAAGGATGTTTGGGTAGTTGAGTAACGAGTAAGGTTATTCTTAATCAGTTTGTCTGCTATGATTGTTCCATCAGCTACTATTAATTTTATCTAGCCTTTGTTTATGCCGCTTCCCTTAGATACTTATCGTTGTTTTCTAAATTCCGCAAAACAGCAGAAATTTCATGTATAATCAGACCACATTGAGGCCAAATTTCCTGCATAGCTCATGCTGTTATTCATTTACGAATTCTAGAAAACTCTACATATTACAATTATCCCTAAAAGCAAGGAAAAATTACATTACATCTGTTGCGAATCAGCTTCAATATCTCTTTTATTTTGAATAGTAGCAGATAAAAGACAGCTGAAAAGACATAGGAAGTCCCTAAAGTCTGTTGAGATAGAGTATAAATTTAACTAAACTTAACCTGAAAGTTGTATCATTACTCTACGAACATACATAATAATCATTTTAGAGAATAAAATATGCAAGTAAAATTTTCGTGAACATTTGAAATGGTAAATGAACAGTACGACTGCTTCAACATTGAGGCTTTAGCATCTTGTAGAATGCCACTTATTTTTTTAAGTCGTTGCTTGAGTCTATTTTCTCGCTTCACTTTCTTTCTCTTTGTTAATAAAAAAATAAACCTTCGTTTTGACATACAATCTTCTTAGTTACGGACATACATACTCGCTGAAGTGTGCTCTCGTCGAGAAGAAATTTTCATTCACAGTGGTTATCTTCCTTTATTTCCGGCTGTCGTAACCTTGTCTTCCTGGGTTAGTAGGAACAAGGGCGAACACAACGATAACGTCAAATCAAAAGCTGTAGAATCAAAGAAAAGTATGAGTTCTTGTTTAACCTAAACATATGTTTTAATAGACAAGATATTCAATGTGTGCTGCATAATTCTGAATCATTATGTCTTCAATTTATTATTCTAGGAAACTTGTGCTCTGTGAAGTATTACTTTAATATTAGTAATTAGTATTTTACTAAAAATGGCAAGAGTTCAAAGTTACGTTACACCTTAATTAATGCAATACAATTAAAGATCGTTAAAATTGAGTTATACTGAAAAGTTATGGCTTCTAAATTTTCTTTAAATTCATTATTGAACTATGAAAACTAGGAGCATGGAAAATAATTTATAGAATTAAACTATTCAGTTATGAAAAGAACTATTAATTTGACTCATTTTGGAAATCACAGCGGCGAAATGTGCATTAGCTTCTGTGAACTGTTGTGGCCAACATTTCAAATCACGGTGACGTTATCCTGTTATAAATAGCAAATAGCAGTCTGCCATTTATATCATTTCTTACATAGGATTTTAGTTGTACTTATGCTTACCAGCTGTTTACTGAGCATTTCAAATTGCAGTTTTTATTGCATTCAGTGGTTCCTGGAAACTGTTAAATATCCTTCCGGTTCTATTTGTTGTTTACCGCTGCTATAGTTAAATAGCAGTTATGCTAACGATAACAGTGATGATCACTACACTACTATTCTTTTACAATGGTCGTCGTATCACACGAGACACGATTAATGCCCCGTGGTAAAAAATATTATTTAATACAAATGGTAAGAGGTAAGATATATTTAAATTCAAGTAGCTGCTTTATTAAGAGGAAAAATTAGTAAGCGCGAAAAGAAGAATATAAGTTAAAGGTAACAAACAATTTTAGTGTGGCCGGCATGCTAACGTACATTACTCGCTGTGTATTCCTTTTATCAAGTAAAAGCAACATAAAAAAGTATCAATGCAATTCAATATATGCAAAATATCGATAATTTAAAGGCAATCTAATTGAAGTAAATCTAGGCGGTTGGTCAGTCGATTCTCGCTGTTACAATTCCTGTTACCCGTGGGTACCCTGGTGGTCCCAAATTGGTACATAAACCAATCATAACTGAAAATAATAAAGTTATCATTACTGCCTATTTCATAACAAGCAAATCAAACAAGACTAAACACCTTGTGCTAAAAAGAAGACTTAAAAGTGCGATATACATTTATCGTATTTCGCGTACTCGAATACGTCGTCATTAAACTGTACAAGGGTGTTCTGGCTATATCCTAAGTTCATTAATAACCTTAATTAAATTGTACACCATCTGGTAGCTTCTATCAGGCGGTACCTTTTATTTACTTCCTGTAAATTGGGTTTTTGAATGTGCCTTGCAATAAACATCTATGGTTCCTGGTAGTACAATAACTTGTCATGTAGTTATTTGTCTACTTGTCGATCAAGTGCTACCTTTAAAAAGGCAGGCTAGACACAAAAAATATTTAAATACGTTAGGTCCTTTCTTACCAAAGTTCGTTATACGTAATGCCTGTTAAAAACTTCAGACTATCGGCAGTCTATGTTCACACTACAACAATAGTAACTACAAAAAATTAAAAGCTAAAATCTAAGCAATAGATGAACTATTGCATACATTCTCCTTCTGACAGAGATTGATTACTCCTTTGAAGCCTACTACTGGTAGCCTTTACTGAACTGTAACATAAACAGGTATATTGGCATTCATCTGCTTGTCTAACCATATTTTCAGCGTCCTAATGAGTAAAATAGTCATTAAAGGACTGATAACTCCTATTAGTATGGCAATAGAAACAGTCGTCCATACAGCTACATGGGGATGTTTCCCATTATTTTCTATTTGTCGGTAGGGTTTATATGGCATGCATTCAAAGGAGAGAGGTTCAGATAAATGCCCCTCATACCATTGTATGGGGAGAAATATCCCGTAATCATGGGTGGAAATAATACAAGGAGGGCGTGCGGCAAAAATCTGATATTGTAGGGTGACCTTGGATTACAAGTTAGCTCTAATATAAACGATCCTATTTGCGGTGGATTTTGAATTGGTACTTCGATTTCTGAATATGTAATCGTTAACCTTTCCGTAGCTTGAAGTAACATTAAAGTGGCTGTGTAATTTACTCGGTGGAAAACATTGATTTGATTAGCTGGGTCGCGCTTCATAGTGCACAAACTTCTGATATTTTCAGCATCATTTAGTATTAAAGCCTTATACAATTATAGGCTACAATATCCTTGTCGTTTAAAAATCTGGAAAGACAAAGAGTTTCACGGGTTAGGTCACAATTCGTAGTAAGTAATTCGGTTCTCATTGGTTGATCGGTAATTGTCCTAGTGGTAACCGCAATTACGATTTCAATCGGCAAGTGTGTAAAGCACGCTTCGTTCTAATAGCTGAACAGCAACGGTTGTAATCGGTACAGTCTGAACTTGATTACCTTTCATGATCGGTATTTTAAATGCTACTAATATGTTGGTTTTGGATATGGCGCACTCTAAAAGTGGGAAATTAAACAAACTTTCAGAATCTCCGAGTCCTATTACGGTGGTATAGTTCGAACCAATTTGTAAGAAGTTGAAGCAATTGCTCAGATACCCTATCCCAAAACAGTTAGAGACGTTAGGTCCTTTCTTGGCGCGGTCAATTTATTTCGGCGTTTCATAAAAACATCTTCACAATAGCTAAACCACTCACCAGACTCACCAAGTCTGACACCCCTTTAAATTTTGGCGATAAGGAAAAACAAGCTTTCAGTTCTTTGAAGAGAGCATTATGTGAGCAGCCAGTATTAGCAATTTTTTACCCCAAACTACCCACGGAACTTCATACAGATGCCGCAGAAGATGGGATCGGGGCAACCTTAATGCAGGTCAGAGAAGGCGTTAAGCACGTAATTGCGTATCTTTCGAGAACGTTAACGGCCCCAGAACGTAACTAGAGCATTCCAGAAAAGGAATCTTTGGCCTTGGTTCAAGCTGTATCGCACTTTCAAAAGTACCTAGCTGATATTAAGTTTATAGTTTATGCAGATTCGTGCGCCACCTGCTTTCTTAGACAGTCTAGACGCCAGTAAGGGAAATGTTTACGTTGGAGCATCCGTCTTGCTCAATATGACTTCGAAATTAAACATATCTCCGGGCGTTGCAATGTATTTCCGGACTACTTATCGCGTCACGCTATTAACGGAGCTTTCCGCTGAAGAAAGACGACTAAGGGAAAATCCTCTATCAGTCAATGCAGTAGTCTTAGTCAAAACTAAGGATTTTATTGCAGCTCAACAAAAGGACGATCAAATACGTGAAATTATCCAGAAAAAGCTAACCGATTATAAAGCCCTTGAAGTGAAATTTTACGAAATCCAAGATTGTATTTTATACCGGAAGCTTGGCAAAGATTACCGTGTAGTCATATCCAAAGATCTCATTAGAGAAACTGCATGAAGTTCATAGTCATCCCTTCACAGGAGCTCATCAGGGATTTAATAAAACATTATTGGCGGCAAAGGAACGATATTACTGATCAGGAATGGCGGCCGGTATTCGCTCTTACATACGTAGTTGTAGAGAATGTCAGGAAGTAATGAAAATAATTACAGTAATTGGTAGCTTGTAATCTATATATGACTTGCGGATCTCTTGAATTACCCTAAAGTGAATGGCCTGTAATACTAATTTAACAAACGTCATTAATTGGATAGCTTGTGCTGCCACTCTTCCTTTTTCGTTATCTCCCTTAACTCTATTAATTTCATTTTGAAAATGTTTCACAGCTGGTTCTACTTCTGAAAATGTTTTCGAAATGGTCTCGGAATATTTTCTCGTATCTTGGACTAATGAAATCAAATGTTTATGGTCAGCATGTAATTGATCATGCAGTTTGCGCCGCAACCTTGGAGGAAGGAAGCTCTATGACTAGAAATGTTAAACCCAAACACAGGAGACCATTTCCTGGTCCCAGGCAAGTGAATCTTGTAAAGCAAATGCAAAATTTGCAGATAAGGGAAACTAAGGAGCCAGTTGTATGCTTTCACTGCGGAAAGATTGGTCATTTCAACAGAGATTGCTACAGCAATCCCAATAATCCAACCAATCGTTTGCCTAGACTTCAACGAGGTAATCAGAATAAGGGACGAAAGTACCCGAACCGTAACCCAAGTAACCGCGGGACTCCACGAAATGGAGATGCTTCTGCATCTCAACAGAAAAAGCCCACTGATACCCAATAAAGAATCGGTTGAGGCGATGAGTTGGATAAGGCGAGAAGAAAAGGTGCTCTTAAAAGGAAAATACTGTATATATATATGAATATGTAACTAAAAGGACAATATGAATATGCAATTCCCCCTTTTTCTTTTTGTCTGTATGCTTATTTTTTATTACTAAGGTAAATACATATAACCAATATGCTAAACGTAAAATAGTGTTATTAACTATGTAACCATTTATTACAAGAAATATACCATAAACTTACTATAAGTTAATTAAGTAAAACTAGAGATTGATTATACTGAAGCCAGGTGTTGACAAAAACCCCGTTATTTCTTACAGAAAAATTGTGTACTACTAGTTCACAAAAAGTGAGTATTGCAATCATTAGTTAGATATAGCAGTAAAGATGGAACAAAACACAGTCCTACAACAGATGCTAGATCCGTCTGCTGCTCATTTAAGTCATGTGATAGTTTTTTTCGGCAACAGGCATCAATTTTGGATCAGGGAATTAGCTATGATGGCAGTCGATGTTGATTGGTACAATGAGCCCCACAGAATCAGTCATTTCGTGTTCCAGCAACCAATACCGGAAAATCTATTACATTTAGATGCAAGGGTGCGATAACAGCGTTTTGTGTCTCTATCCAGATTAGAATGAAATGAAGGTATTATTCCTACTAGAATAGAATCCCCTGAACGATTATTAGGCATTATGCAGGGACAGCGAATTTCCTGTTAAACTCCGTTCATAGCCAATATATGCCAACAATATTAGTGTTACTCTTCATACCTTTAATGCTGAGTGGAACTTCGATAATCGTGTTTTGTTCACTTGCGAATTTCCTAACGAAGCTAAAACGGGATAAAACGGAACTCAAGAGAAAGTTTACTGAAATTAGATTTAACGCGGACTCCTTAACTAAGTTAATATGGGTTACAGATCATGAGCCAAACGTTGTGAACGCTTTGCTTCTGTATCATCGTCTGGACTGTTCTGCGCATACCCTGAACACTGTTCTGCGTTACATATTTCAGAAAAAAATTTTACTTCAAAATGCTCCTGAAATTGATAACGTATTTGTTACAGTCAAGTCCCTTGTGTAATATTTAAAGTCCTCTGGAGAAGTGAAGTACTTAAGTAGAACTGTCCATCAAGAATGTGAAAGTCGGTGGTACAGCAGAGTTGACATGTTGCAAAGCGTGTATGACATGTACGAAGAGATAGAGGTTCGGCTACTTAAACGTGATGAAGAACACAGGCTAAGTGGAGTAGATCGGAATCTTATCAAAGAACTAATTCAACTTTTGGTTCATTTCAAAGATGTCTCTCTTCAGTTTGAAGCCGAAAAGAAACCAACCTTGCCTTTAGTGCTTCCTTAAAATTTAACTTAATGGAACACTTGAAACCTTGCACAGAAGATTCTTCTGTCTTGGCAGTTATACGGGAAAGGGCTAGAGAGTTACTCCTTCAGAAATTGCCGACAACAAAGGAACACAGAATTGCCGTGTGTTTGTGGCCACAGTTTAGGCAGCTACGAATGCTAAACCAACACGAAAAGAAAGAAACGTTTTCCGATATACGTTCCTTGATGAAGGACATAGAAAGAGAGGACATGAGAACAATATCACAACAGAGCTCTACAATGTCTCTTTCCGGAGAGAGCTCAATCGCCAGTACCTCTGAAGTTGAACTGGGTGATGATGAATCCTCACGAAAACGAAATAAATTTTGGATTTTAGTGTAGTGGCGGATACAGCGTGCATGCGGGGCCCCGAA
The DNA here is from genome assembly GCA_022664845.1 of Lepisma saccharinum. NCBI lineage: Eukaryota > Metazoa > Arthropoda > Insecta > Zygentoma > Lepismatidae > Lepisma > Lepisma saccharinum. The sequence goes on along the minus strand of JAGDQP010006933.1, from coordinate 57,736 downwards.
CCCCAAGACGAAGTTATATAAAATTCCTTAGATTTGATTTCTAGCGAGTTTAATATTAACGTTGGTTTGGACGAGTTACCTAAATTGTGGGGGAAACTTCAGCTCTATCTTCCCGCTCTAAGTAAGGTAGCAAGGAAAATGTTATGCATTCAAGCAACTAGCAGCCCGTGTGAACGAAATTTTAGTGTAGCTGGGTACTGCATTCAAGAGCGATGTACAAATCTGGATCCTAAAAGTGTCGATAGTATGCTTTTCCTGCACGGCAATAGCGTTTAACAGATGCTACGAAATTGTAAAAAGTAGACAGCGTTTTTACAATTAGTTCATAAATTTATATTGTCTCCATGAAGAAATATGCGACAAATATATTTTTTTGGAGTCTTTTAATGATTGGTTTAGTTGTTCAATTAAACTACAGTAGCAGTGTGAGAGTAATGTGATTGACATGTGCATTTATTAGGTTTTAATCTGTTCTGTGAATACTTTTAATCTGTCCTGCAAATTGCAAGTGTACAAAGATTGATATATTGAACTTTTTTTAAGATGTCAAGACATAATTACATCAGTGGTAAGTTGAAACATTTAATTCACAATTTCTTATACAGGGTGGTAAGCTTACGGACCGACAAACTTCGGGAGGTGATA
>JAGDQP010006933.1:27301-52091 GCA_022664845.1 Lepisma saccharinum | reverse complement strand
TATCACCTCCCGAAGTTTGTCGGTCCGTAAGCTTACCACCCTGTATAGTATTGTTTTGATAAAAACAAATATAACATTTTTAATAGAAAAAAATAAATGTTGAAATACTCAAGAGTGCGTTTTAAGCAGTATTTTGATTTATAATTGCAATAAGACTAGTAAAAATGGAAAATCTGAGCACATTTAATGAAAAGTATATTTGATATTTATAATTTTTACCCACCTCCCTTGAGGTCCGCAGGGAAACACTGCTTTATAAGATAGATACGCTTTCACAAACCGTCTAGCTTCCTTACATAAATTTTAACTATTCCAAGAAACTATCTGGAATACTACGCCAGATTAAAATTTATCCAAGATGCAAGTCTCACCAGAAACTTGAGTTTGTTACCTGTTTAATGCGAAGTTTACACATTAAGCAATATTTTCTAAATCCGTTGAATTATTACAGTTCTTAATCATAATGATAATGTTGAAGTCAGCCTTTGGGCATTGACTGCCAGATAGAAAGTTTGGGAGATATTATCATTCGACAGCTGTATCTGTAAGTCAATCGCACTGAATAAACGAAGTTCGAATTTCAGCTCGTCTAGCTTAAAAAATAAACTTAAAGATAGTACACAGACCAATATTTATGTAAACAAGGAATAGCTACTCTACGTCCTAAATAATCAAAACATTCAATTTATCTTGCGGTAATTTTTATCAAGAGGTTAACTGAGGTCTTAATTCTTATAGAATATCCTTTGTTTTACTTCCTGTGGAATGCACGCCTGCTATTTCTGCAGGTAACACATTAGCAATTCATTGTGTTCTACCTTTATAATAGTAGTTTGTGAATTGTGTGTTACGAGTTTTAGTTATATGATTTCCTCCTTTTCAATTACAAACATAGATGGTACTATTTGGAAGGCAAGCGTGAGGCTGTGAGCCATAGTTCAGAAAACATTCTCAAAGTTAGTTGGGCATATGCCGGGTTTGAAACTAAATTTTGAGAATGGTTAGGGCTTGAGGCAAAACTTTTTAAAAATTTTCTGGCCGGGCTGGGTTTGGGCCAAAGTTTTTTAAAACTTACCGGGCCGGTCCAAAAACTTCTAAAGCTTTTCGAACCCGGGCTGGGACGACGGGCCTAGGTACATTCGGACTGGATTGGGCTCGGGCCGAAACATTCGGCCCATGCAGGTCTACCGTGCGGTAGAACATTTGTTTCGCATTCGAAAGGTCCGGGTTCGATATTAGCGTCCAGCAATCCCGACTGAAGCTTTTCAATTTTTTTTTCAAGCAAAGAAGAAATGTTACCTTCAAATTAGGCCCTGACTGACTCCTTCCTGCACGATTTCCGCTACCACATCCCGACCCGAGCCATAGATGCCTAAAGGCCATCACTGAAAATATAATATAATTGAAATTCGTGAATAAACATGTAGAAGTGTACTCATCTTGTATTCACATACATTTTTGTATAGCTGCATGCTTGTTTTAATCTAAAACGCTGCCCTAGAAAATAATATTTTGGTATTACTTTAGTCTGCTTCGAACGTTTTTATCCTGAACCGAATCTACTACAGTTTGACGAATAAGAGGTTATTTGGGCACGGTTCTAGAACATTGGCCCGCGTGGGTGAATGGACGATATGCAGGAAAGGAAAATGTAATTTTATTTAAGTTATGATATAGACCGTACTTAAAACAAAGCATACGGTAACCTAACCTTTAGTCACTAATCAAAGATAAATGCGAACATTTTTCTCCCAGTGCATAAGAATACGCGGGGCAACGATTCGAAATCGTCTCATTATTTACGGATCAATATTAGGTTAGCAAATTAGCTCGACTGCGAAAAGATTATCCGACATATGCTAAAGAAATGCCCAATTCCGGACAGGGATGTAGATTGTGCTACTAATATAAATATTAAAAATATAAAGACCCAAGATTTCTGTCAAGACTCAAGAGAAGAATTACACACACAGGTAACATTAGCAAACGAAGGAAATAAAAGTTATTTTGATACTGAACTAAATGTTCCGTACGTTTTTTTTTTTATTTTATTTTTATTTGGGGGCCCGCCTTACCACCCTTGCCTCTTTGTATCCATTTGCAAAGGTTGAGTTGTGCGCTTTCAAGGACGTGCATCACGCACATATTTGTACTTCTCAGCCTGGGGCAGGCTTATACCTAGAGATTGTTGGATTGCCGGAATTCCGGCATTTCAAGTATCTCCTATGTGCCACCTGTTGAGACAGCTGGTGATACGAGATGAACTTATGACCAGGCATCCAGAATGTTCTCCTGGTCTTTGTTCCTAATCTGATGGAACATTTACCCTACCTACTTTATTTCCTTTTTATACAAACACATACCAGCACACCAAGACACAGACAGGACAAAAAACAGGACGACACAACATAAACTTAAGTTTGGCTTCTTCTGCTGCTCCCCTGTAACGAGATTAGAATAAAAAGGTTAGATTCTGCATTCCTTGGATATTGTGTCCTCCCTCTGGGCTGCATTCTTCTTCTTCTTCCCTGTTGTTCGGCGTTCACATTATTGAGCCATTAGGGGAAAATGTAGAGAAGATTATGGTTTCTTTCTTCCTTTTTTGGGAAGTCCTGCTTCCTGGTGGTTCACCACACTCTCCTTTCCTCTTCATTCTTCTCTGCCCCCAATATTCTTCATTTAAACACATTCACTCGCACACATTCACACGAGGATATTATAAGCACTGTTTGACCTCTAGTTGCGGTTTCCGCAACTTTTAGTCTGTTTGTTAATACCTTGTTTGTTCCACTAATTATAACACTATCGTCAAGCCTGATTCCCTTCACCATATACACACTTACACTTTCACACTAATCGAGTGTCTCTCACCGGTCTTCCAGGCGAGACACTCTTTGTTGCTGGAGTTCCAGCAACATCTTATTGATGCTGATATTTTTATTTTTCTTGAAGGTAGTTATTTTCTTTCCCAATATATTAGTTATTACTTTTAGTAGCAGACGTTTTGCTATTATAGTGTATTTTACTTTATTTTCACCATTATGGCATTGGAGTGTGTACTTTCAGATTCTTTGCCATCGCTGTTTTCACAGTTGACCCGATCACGTGCGCCTGTTTACCTGCACAGTCCGGTCATGTTTCACTAGATGCAACAATTATGAGATATTTTACGGATCACCTCGTCCCAGAGCACGCCTCCCGGCCGGGTATCTTTCCCTATAAAATGCAGACACTTTTCCTGCCGTCTCCCGAAGGACTGTCATCAGTTCTGGTCTTCTCAGAACCTCTGTGATGAGTTTCTCCACCAGGAGGGCTTTTTGGTCTCTAACCAGTTCTGCTGTTTCTCTGCATCTAAGGACCACGTGGTCCGGGGAAGCAATCACCCCGCAGACGCGGCACATATTATATTCAACTAGTTTTAAATCCTTCAGTCTCTTACGGTAGGACCCATGACCGGTAACGAAATGCAGTAGACCTCCCTCCAGTTCTAGGCTCATGTTTGCCCTCTCTGCTACGTCTGGAAACATGTTGAGCACTCTTCTAGCCTTAGATGTTAGATTCCAGAATATTTGCCAGATTCCGCATACGTACGTACCTGATTCCAAAATAATTGCCCTCTTGCTTAAATTATTTCCTTCCTAAACCAATACGGACCATTGTGATCTTTCTTCTTTCTCGCCGTACAACGACAGGCGCGCACAGTTGACGCTAGTAGTCAAGTAAACAAAGAACAAACACATTCAGTTAAGCTTAGGGTAAACATAAGACAAACGTGTTTTCAAGCCATGAAACACAATATATTATACGGAATTAGATATCTACCAGTCACCACGGAAAGAGGTCACCGGTAAATATCATCATCAAATATATATTAGTCATCCAGTAGACATCACAGTCAAACCTTAGACATGAGCTACAACTCTATACCTTTTCCAGATATATATTATTCATGACGTGCTATGTAGGATGATAATCCAATATGTAGCACCACCTTTTCTTTATTTTATTTACATAGAATCTATGAAAATAAATTAGATTGCCACCGCCAAGTCTAATTAAATTGAGACATAATGCCGCCATAAATTCCAGTTATGTCACGAAACTTGTAATTATAATTCAATTAGTGAAATTTAGCTAAGATTTTGCCAAAGTTCATTCGTGAGTTTCCATTCTTGCTTAGTTTTAAGTAATCATTGAGAAATGATCTAAAAAGAGTGGATCATGAGCAAATTTCTAAAGCCCGGCACGTATCCCATATACCTTACTTCAATGTTTTCATCAAATTTTCGAACAATGTTTGGAACACTCTTCCTTCAGCTACTTTGTGTAAGCAGCCCGCTCTAGAAAGGGGTTCTGTACCAGTTATGTCCCCAGCAGCAGTCGATAACCACTTTTCCAGTAGTCCTTCGTCAGTGATCCCCAAGAGGACACCAGCAGCAGCCCAGAAGCAGTGAACACCCACTTTTTCAGTGCCAACATAGTGACACTGACGACCCCAAAGCTCCAGTGTAACCCCATCCTCATAAAAACTTCAAAATGAACGCCAAGCCAGCGATTAAGTTTGAAGTTCTTCAATCTAATTTAACATTTAATTATTCCCATTTATCCCATTTTATTTTTACTTTTACAACACTGATTTTTATTTTTAGTGCTTTATTTCGTTTCATATATAACACCCAGTTTCAATATTTACTGAATTTTCGAACTACAACAGCGTAACCAACGGACTTCAAGGTTGCAAGCGGGTACAAGCCAGAAGGAATTTGGTGTGATTTCTGTGAACATTATGGAAAATGTTGATATAATAATCATTCCAATATCCATTGTACCAATCAATAACCTTTATGTATGTCAATAATCTTTTATGTTTTCTCATTCTAGGACACGATCTATACGATTCATGAGGTATTGTGAAACCTCAGTCATGGCAAATAAATTTAGAGTGGTTCACAATAGGAAAATAGGTAAATTATAGAAGTTTTAAAATAATTCAAAGGTAAAAACAACCTTTTAACATGAACAAAACACAAAAGTATAGAGTGTTCTCTTCTACAGCGGAAATATCCATGAAACATAACAGTAGAAGGACATATTATGAATCATTTAATAATAGCTAATCGTATGTGATTGTATCGAGGTTAAATTAGCAATTACTCCCAAGCAAAAATGATTAACAGGATGTCATATCATCTATTGGCCACGATCACCCATTAAACCAAAAAATCAAAGACTTGTTTGCCTCTTGCCGCACGAGAAATCCATGACAAAAAACACCAAAGTTCAATAATGTAATTTATTTACCAACAATTAGGCACGTAATATCAAAGAAAGTATTTCCAGAACGTGACTGCAAATGTTTTAAAATTGACAACAGGAAATCTTAATTAATGACAAATATATGATATCCCAAGTAAAGTTTCTCAAAAGCGTGCTTCTATGATCATTTGGAGAATTTTATTTTTGTTCTCCAATTTTTATACTTCAAGATCTTATACTACCACCGATCAAGTCTGCCGCCATCTTGATTCTGTGAACGAATGTTTGTCTCTCTCCCTTCTTTTCTGTCGACTGAAACGGGCACGCTACGCTCTCGCTAGCTCACGCGATAACCGTTAACGGACAGTCAGGAATAGAAATAAGAGAGTCGCTAGCGACGTTCGAAGTTCGCACTCTGTCCCACGTAATGCCTTGTCGAAAATAGGTTGCCTGATCTTACACCAACAGACCACTGTCTTTTTCGCAGCCTGCAAAACCACCTTCTCGGTAAAACACTGCAAAATAAAGGTGATGTGTGACGAACAGTGACCCAGTTTTCTATCTCCAAAACCGGTGACTTCTTTCTGCGCAGGATTCAACAACTGGTTGGCAGGTGGCATAGTGTTGTGGGGTCCGATGGAGACTATTTTCCTGACTTACGGTAGTGTTTCAGGTAGGTTATCGTTTCTTTTCTCATGGTACAAAATTATGACTTTAGTTATGGGATAAGCTGATATATTTCCCCTCTCGACTTGATTTCTGGACCACTGTGCATTGTATACCGTCATTCATCACTCCATTCAATTGTTTCCACTGCTCTATGGTTCAGTTTTGACGCTCCTTACATCACTCGTGGCAGTTTTTGGAATTTGCTGTGCGGCCTTTTGGGAAACTGCTTGGCTATGGAATCTAAGTTTCCACTTCTCGCGCCTTACAGTCATGGTGCGTGAAGTAAATCTTGATGTTGTTTGGAATTTCAGTGTAGTGGCGACGGATGATTGGCGATTACGCAGTACGACTCTCTTTAACACTCGACGCTCTATGAAGTTAGACGTACACGCCGTTTGCTTGTACATGTTCCTTGACAATTCCACTTCATTATAACATCGAAAACAGTAGACCTAGGGATTTTCAGGAGGGTGAAAATCTCAAGCCCACATTTCTTACAAAAATAGACCCCAATCACCTGACCACGTTGAAAGTCCTTGAGCTCCTCACATGTCTTATTATGATGCCTCTCACTTTCTGTTGAGCAGTGATGGCACGGGTCACCGGGTCTGGATGGGTCACGGGTCACCGCGTCTGCCGGGTCACGGGCCATGAAATCAGTGACCCGTGCCATCACTGCTGTTGAGTATTGAGATTGCTGACCATGTGTTCCACAAGACAATGGCAGTACTGTCTATTTCTCTATGATAAACACGTTTCGCGGAATGCCCGGATCTTTTTATCATATAGTGTATATAAAATGAAATATTGAAAGACATATATTTTGCCTAGAAGTTTAGTTCGTTAACTGTAGGTGATGGTCAATTGCAACATGAGTAAAGTCTGTCCTAATAAATATACACGTCTGTACTAATAAATAATACACTTTTGTGTATTTCTCTACATCAGTTTGATGCCAAATGTCCGCTGTCAATGGCATTAAAATTTGATTTTATAGTGTTAAATGTTTCGAGAAATTTAAAAAAATATTTTTCTGTGACCACTTGTCCTTTTATATCTTAATTAACGGATAAAATCGATGCCAAGAACTATTGTCAATTCGATTCGAATATATATGAATTGATGCTCAAGGAGGTCTTATCTCCGGCCCCACTCTTGCGATGTGATCTTTACGGATTTCAACGCACCTCACCACAACCTTTCCAACGACATATCAGACAATTTCATAGCACTAATAGTTTCTGAGTTGAAAATTGTCCTTGTATCTTGGACAGGTGCGTTACTACAGGGTGGTTGACCTTGAAAGGTTCAGGGGCCAATCCGCTGCAGTTTATTTTTTCCTCCAAGAACTGTTCTAAGCATGTAAGCAGTAGCCGATTAGACAGTTACAGCATAAAGACTACACTTATTTACCTCCTATCCTGAAAAGTGGAGATCAAATACTGAATTGACTTTAAGAGGCGCTCTTCTTTATAGTATTGAATACCACCCAAAATATATCTAAAGGTGCAGTTTCGTTTGTGCGATTGTCGCATACGAAGCTCGCAAGCAACTGCTGCACGCGCCACTGCATTAACACGTTGAAGGGAAATCAGTGAATCCAGGTTGATTTGCGCGTCGGACGCATGCTGTCGCTAGCAAAACTGTTGCAACGACTCCTTCGGAGAGCAGTCAAGCTGCAGCAGTCGCATGCATTGCATGATATTGTGAGCAGTTTACATTCGTGTTTTCATTGAATCTTGAGTATTTTGTGCCAAATATGAACTTCAGCAGAAAAGGGGATTCAAAGCTACGTCAAGAATTGGACGAAAATACTATGAAATTGTTGGTAAACCCCGAAAGAAAGAGAATGCATGCGCAGATGTAGTAAGTTTTTAGCTCAATAGATGGCAGCAGAGTACTCCAGCGGTTTGAAGTAACACTCTTCTTTGATATTGAATGAACGTTGAGTTTTATTTAAAATGCTGCTTATATTATTATTATAGTTGTTCGTAATCATGCCTAAAATTCTGAAACTTTAAAACAATGTTGTTTACAGAAAGATCTTAAAAGTTGTAATGCACGAAAAGTAAATCATATGATAGTATAGTTATACAACGGCGTCGCGCACACGCCAAATGCACAAATGAAACTACCCCACCACATGCTTCCGTCGCAGGCATTCAGTGAATGCAGTCATTGCATACGACCATCTCCTAAACGAAACTGCACCTTAAGAAATCAGTTAAGAAAAAACTTAATGTCACTGTATGATTCTAAGAGATGAGAACATATTAGCAAAAGAATTGGAAATTAATTAATCTTTTCTTGGTTTCCATGGACTGGAGGACCAATCGGTAGTTAATAATATATCTAATGTAATAGCAATGAGAGGGCTTTCTCTGAAGCAACGCCATGCGCAAAGATACGATGAAGCCCGCAATATGAATGGTGCATATAATAAGCTTCAATAGCGAATATGAAATATATTAACACATACATTGAGACACTAATAATTTAAATCTTGCAGTGAATGACGTAGTGACAGAAATTGAAGAAATGATAATTTTGGATGTAGTCCAAAGTCTGTATGCATCTTTTTCGCACAGAACGAGGAGCTGAAGGAAATCCGAATGAACGAAATATAAAATAACTTAATCCAAACAGATAGGTATGATTCAGACTTTGCTCTAATATTCCAAGTGCCCTTTGTGAGATAACCTTGTTAATCTCTAAGTGTCGTGAAAATTTCTAGCTGAAACACGGAAAAAAACCTACTGACAATTGTAATTTTGTTTGCTTGACGATTTCCTAATGCAAAATACTGCAGACAATCAACATCGTGTCAAATGCACCTATATCCAAAAGAATGTATTCTCATAGGTAAAAGAACTTCTACAAAAGCATCTTTAACAACCGAAAAAGATACCAAAATAACTTTGAAGAGCTGGAGGAGGAGAGAAAGATAATGGCAAATATTTGGTCCATTCAGCCTGCATTTCTTCATACTCGTCATAGGAAAGTGCGACGTCACTGCGATGAACTCTCTCGCGACCAATGCATTACTTGAAGGCATATTTTTCTCGAGCGTATGTCATTTTTTGTGCCCTGGACGTGATAAATAAAATGAAATACTGTTTTAATGATTTGAGAGTGTTATCGAATTTTAGTGTGCTGGAACCTAAATATCTGCAAAATTTAAACGACACTGATTCAAGTTATGCATAAAGCGAAAGGTTTCGCAGTTAAGTGACAGGTACAGGAAAGTGACAGAGATCAGTGAAATAAGTTCTTTTGGTACAGAGAAAAGTCCGTTCATTTCATGCAGTTTTCCGGAAGTTTGTACAACTTTAGTGTTGTTTCTCTTCACACCTATCGCAATTGCCAGTGAAAAATGTTCATTTTCTAAATTTAAGATGATAATATAATAATAATATTTCTTAGAAGCACAATGAGTCAAGACTTGAAAGGATTATTACTTTTATCTATCAAGGAGCTATGACTAGAAAGTTTACTTCGAAGAAGCGATAGATAAATTTACTAACAACAAAGCAAGAAGGAAGGAATTTTAATGGGTTAAAATGTTATATAATTAGTTGATTACATTTAGAGTTGTATATTTATAATATTCGGGCTACAAAATTCATAAAGATATTTTAAAGTATATAATGATGCCAGTTAGAAATCAAAGGAGAGGGCATCATAAAGTTTGCTAAGCGTCTGGAAGCCTCTAGCTACGCCACTGATCTCGGACCCACTGAATGATACGCGCCTCGCCGAGACCTTTCCTACGAGACCTCAACCATCTTCTTAGTTCTAGTAATTCCTAACTACAAATTGTCCCCTCTCTATCTGTGGAATCGGCCCTGCGATGTTTATGAACTATATGGGTTTGAACGCGCCTTGTCGAGACCTTTCTGACGTCAACACAATCACCTTCTTACCCCTATAAGTTTATTTGTTGTGACTTATAGACAGATGGACGGACAGAGCAGTTGCATAAACGTTCATAGCCCTTGCAGTAGATGAATATTTAATTTATATTTGAATGTTGAAATATTTTAAAATAGTAGTAAATAGTAGTAAAATAGTAGTAATAATTGTTCATTGAGGTCTCTACACCTCACACTGAAATCAACTATAAAATATACCTGAAGTAAGTATACAGTTAAAGGAACAAAATAAGTTAAATAAAGTGAAGAATTGGAAGGCTCATTATTAATCAATATTCTATGTACAGTGAGTGATTGATACATTATAATGCCATAAATTTTGTAATCAACTTAAGAACATTGTGTTCGAAGTATAGAACACAAATATTTCAAACCTCTCCTTAATTTTTCCTCAATATGTGAGGAAAGTTCGTGCAGATATTGCAGGCATTGAAAACTTGGAGGGAGTAAAATTGTTTGAAGAAAACAACCGAGGAGGCAGTAAGTGCGTATCTCGAAAGAAGAAACACTGAGAAAATATACCAATAAAGGTCAGAAAGAACGGGTGGAGAGAGTGACTTCTCTACTATCTTCTCACAAGAAATTCCTTAAAAACCAAGGAGCTTGGGTATTGATTAGACCCCTACATTTTCTGCCTCTATTCTGCTGCCTCATTTTCTCGGTTGCATTCTTCCCCTTCCTTCGACCCCGTTTATATTCCTTTCAAAGCACCACATTGCTTGCCAACGGCATTCTCCCTGAAAATTTAGACAATCTTTATGCAAGTGAAGGAAATCTCCCTACAAAAGTTCTCAGAACAGTCTGTTAAGTAGGATAGGCTATGAAACCCTGCGTTTCCTACAGTCATTAAAACCTCGTCAGATCCACCGGCGCACATCTCCTTCTTTACTTTGTAAGTACTGGTGCCCTATTCATTCAGCTGCAGTTCTTCTGTTGCTTCAACTTATATTGTAAACTGATCCAGCTGTCAGCCTTTCTCCTCGCTCTCATACCCCTATTCTCTGTCCATCTTAGCTATTTTGTTTTATTTTCTTGTAAGGAAAGCCAGTTTCAATTTGATTCCTTTTATTTTTAATTAAAAATAAACTGCCCGCAAGGTGTTAAAATGTAAGAAAATTGTGTGGTGGACATAATAGTTAAATATTTTACTATGTTACTAAGGTCGATACAATGACATTTTTTCAAAAATTGTTAACCAGTGCAGTATTAGTTTTAAGATGACGTACCTTAATTACACTATAACGGAAACGTCCTGTACAAAAGAAAATGATTCGTCAAAATTCATGCGTGCATTCAAACATTTTCCCCGAAAAACATGAATGTATATGCACGTGCATGCCGAATGAACAATCTATTGTTAAAATGGAATTAAAACGAAGTAAGTTTTAGGTACATCAGATAAATTAAATAATAACATATTTTTTTTTTGAAAATATGATGAACTTTCTTAATTGCTGTCGATTATTCTTATCTATTGTAAATTTATTGCCAATAATATTCTCGTGAATGATTCCGTATAAGAAAAGGCATCAAATATATTGGCATTCACTGTATATTCTCCTTTTATTCTCGTCATTTTCCCATTAAATTAAACACTTCACGTTCCTACCCAACAAATTTGGGAGCGTTAATTATTAGAGGTCCTATAACTTACTTCCTTTCCAAGAAATTATTGAAGAAACAATCTTGTGGTAGTTACAAAACCTTGTATAATGTCATTATTTTGAAAAAAAAAAACAAGGGTTGCAAAGCTAAATGGATAGAAAACTAATCACGCCCTGGTAAATCATCCACTTGCTTTATTGTATCTACAATTTGGTAAAAATCTCATGGGTGTTGTCCAGCTTTTACGAACAACCGGCTATGTTATTCTATCTGGTGTATTCTAGGAAGCATATTTGAAGATGTAATTTGGATAAGAGCGTATCTAAATATTTTGCGAGAAATGAGATTAATATATTTCTGGCAAACCTAAAACTGTTAACTAGTAGTTATCCAGGTGTTGGGATTTACATATCGACTCTCTTGGGAATTTTTGTTTGCGGTTATCCAATCTCCCTTCTCCAAATAAGAATAGTGCCCTTAATATCGACATTTCCACTTTTCTGAAGAACAATAAGATACACACACACACGCTTATCCAAATTTGTCCTTCATTTCTCTAATACTATATCGGTTTTAGGACGTCTGCGATCCTTTTCTGTCCCTATTTATGTTTTGTAGTTTTGTAACTCTCCGTTTACTCTTCCAGTTTCTCTATCTTCACTTTATCCATTGCAAGTTTCTCTTTATTTGTCTGGTGTTCCTTGCTACCTTTTTCAGTTAGTTTCTCCATCTTGTGTGCTGTTCTTCAAGCTTGTACGTCTGTCCTCTAATGTACTCCATCCTGATGTTTACTGACTCTTCTCTTTTCACTAATTCCCTTATCCTCAGTTTCATTTTATCTATTCTTTTCTCAAACCCCTGTTTTCTGCTTCCGGATTTATATTCTTCATAACTGTCTCCTCCAATATCAGCATTACTTAGAGACGTTTTATAATGATTTTCCTTCCTCTTGTTGCTGTTACAATTTCTCCTCTAGGTAGGCAATCTGATTAATCCATTTCACACCTTGAGTTTAATGTTTCCATAGTTTCCTTTCCTACTTTTGACTAACCAAGCAGCCTGCCTGTCAATAACTTTTGAATCATTCTTATATTGCTTCACTATTTTATGTTCCTACTATCCAGCTCTCGTTTGCTCTTTTTTGAGGGGATTGATCTGGCATCCCTTCTGTTTCAATAGTCTTTCTGGCCTTCTGGCGTGCTGTAATTTGTGAAGTATCCTTTTCTCCGTGGTTTTGTTGAATTTGCGCTAAGTTTTCTTGCTGTTCCTTGATACCCTTTCGGACCTTTAATCCCAGCTTCCCACCATCTAGGAGTGACGAACTTCGTTCAGATGTTACTGATAGTTGGGCTGCTTTGTGTTCTACTTTCTATCTTTCTTCATTTCCTACTTCAATACTCTTCCAAAGTTGTGTGATGAAAATTCCAACTACCCGACATCTTAACTGATTTCCTTACCGTTTTTTACCTGCCCACGGCCCACCTAGGGGCTTACGAGACTTTAAATAAGTGCGATCCGCGTGTCAAAAGCCAGTTCATAATTTTATTCTCGCTTTCTCGTTCTGAAGAGAAAAACAAGTAGTTTGAAGTAGACTGTCTGCTGTGTTCAGAAATTGTCGATAGAGAGTGTTGTAGGCAGCTAGATTTATGATAGTGTTACAGGTGACGACGTTCGCCTAAATCGTACACAACTAACCAAACGTTAGTGTGTGGATGGTTGCATAACGTTTAGCGGAGTCCTAATCGTTAACTCCCTATGCTGATAAATGCAAAGTTTATATGTTTTACATTCTACAGCTAACAATGGACTATTGATTATTATTATTATTATTGTTTAGTGTAAGGCTACATTAAACGATACAGATCAATTGTGTAGATAATGATTATAAATAAAGTTTGTTGTGCTATAGTAACATAATACACAAGCACAAAAAGGAAGACAAATTTCATATACAATTTCTATTGTTATGATATGTGGGTAAATTATAATAATGGGCAATAAAAACATGAAAAAACAGCAAAAGTATGCATTTGTGAAATAGTGAATAGTTGAAAAATATACAATGGGATATATTGAATCAGTAAGTGAGTGAATGATGGCGTTAGGCGTGCATTTCCGGTAGTCACAATACGTCTTTGATTTTTCTTTTGAAGACTTCCCCCTTTTTACCAATTCATTTGGAAGTTGCTTCCAAACTTTGCTCGTCAAAAAAGAAAATGATTTCCTCGCGTAATTCGTCTTATTACGTTCACTTCCGCATATGAACATTGTCCAAGTTTAGAGGATAACTTACTATAAAACATAAAAACCTTTATATTATGTGAGCCAGTCTAGTAACTGTTGACTTCAGCCCGTCACGATTATCCGTCATGTCTGGGTTAAAAGAAATCCATACCCCTGTCGGGACTCGAACCAGGGACCTTCGACTAACGCCTTAGACCACACGGTTACCCGGTCGGCTACTATAAAACTTGTTGTCAGAAATAGGCATGTATTCATGTAAACTTTTGTCAGAAATAGGCATGTATAGCTTTGCGCCTTGTCCCCCCACCAAAAAAAAATATTTCTTTCTAGATTCAAGGGTAGGCAACAACACTGATTCGTTACATTTAGAGGACGAGAGTGTGAGTGGAACCTTATGTATTATCCGAGTAGCCCATTACTGCATTCCCTGAATATTTTTTTAAAAAAATAGTCTGGTTGACTTCGTACAGAGCTGCACCATAGCGCTCAAGAAAAGGACTAATATACGAGGTATAGTACTTTACTATGTGAGTAATAGGTAGATAATTGATTATATAGTGAAGAGTCTTGATTTTCGACACAGGATTGGAACATTGTTTTCTAACATGCTGCATAAGGAACAATTTAGAATCAAGAGGTAAACCTAACTATTTCAATGAATCATTTGTAGATATCGTCGCATTATCTATCTCAAGTTCTGTACCAATTATGGAACATGTACAGTTGACCATGGATAAGATTTCCTGTAATAACTTTTAGATTATACCAGTATTATACCCGTTAGGGACGCTCTGGCTGTTAATTTCAATACTGTGAGTTAGTTGATTCAAAGAATTAGAGTAGCAAAATCATCAGCATACAAGTAAACAAACATATTATTTACAGATAATGCATGATCATTAATCAATAAGTAAAATAGTTCAGGACTCATAACTGCCCCCTATGATACCCCAATTTTATATCCACACATTTGGACATACTATTAGCAAGTTTTTTACTTATTACTTTATTGTGTAGGTAACTTCGAAACCATTTACACTCTTTATTAGATAGATTAAACTGGTTATAAAATTTATTCAGTGATAAGTGAGATTACACAGCATGCTATTATGTGCTTTACTATTACCAGGTGTGTAAATATGAAACCTGAATTTGTGCATAGACGGCGTTAGCTGTCACTGTGGTTACCGTAAAACTACGTCCTTGGCTGTACTTGCTTGTTTTTACTGCTGATAACAATTTGCAACTAACAACCAAACAAGTTTCATGACAGTGTAGTGTTTAATAGCGTTGAACATGGCGCAATTTGTAAGTACAAACTACGATGTGCTGACAGAATTAATTCTTGTTACAATTTGAAGAAAACTGCTGCAGAATCGCATCGCATGCTTGTCGCATGCTTACGGTGATCATGCTCTTGGTAAGTCACAGTGCTATGCGTGGTTAACAAAATTTAAAAGTGGTGATCTTGACGTGAGAAACGAAGAACATCGAAGAGCACCGAAAATGTTTGCAGACAGCGAATTGCAATCTTTGTTGGATGAAGATGACGCTCAAACGCAAGAACCCACGGATCAATTAAATGTGACACGAGAAGCAGTTTTCATACATTTGGAAGCCATGGGCAAGATTCAGAAGGTGGGAAAATGGTTTCCACATACATTGACTGAACGACAGCAGGAAAACCGAAAAACCACTTGCGAAATTCTGCTCGCCAGGTACAAAAGAAAATCATTTCTCGATCGAATTGTAACTGGTGACAAAACGTTGATCTATTTCGAAAGTTCTAAGCGTAAAAGATCATGGGTAACTCCAGGAGAACCGGCGACATCGACTGAAAGGCCAAATCGCTGTGGACGGAAGACAATGCTTTGTGTTTGGTGGGATCAGAAGAGAGTGATCTATTATGAACTGCTGAAGCCTGGCGAAACCGTTAATATCCAACGTTACCGACAACAAATGATCGATTTCATCAAGCTTTGCGTGAAAAACGACCAGAATATAACCAAAGACAACATAAAGTGATTGTGTTTCACGATAATGCACCCTCCCACACAGCAAAACCGGTCAGGGAAACGATTGCGACGTTTGGCTGGAAAATCCTTCCGCATGCGGCTTACTCACCAGTCTTGGCGCCTTTCGATTTTCACTTATTTGCATCCATGGGACACGCACTTGCTGACCAGCGCTTGATATCTTACGAAAATGTACGAAAATGGCTTGATGACTGGTTTGCAGCACAAGAGGCACAGTTTTTTTGTCTGGCATCCACACATTGCCGGAACGATGGCAGAAATGTATCGCTAGCGATGTCCAATACTTCGAATAAAATAGTTCTTAGCATTGTCATTCAATCACTGTGTCATTTCTGTACATAAATTTCGGTTTCATATTTACGCACCTGGTGTTCAAAGATATTAAACCATTATAGTTTTTGCCTTTAATATCAAGTTTTTTCCGCCACTCCGTGAGTAATTCTAGTATCAATAGCTTAGTGGAACGGTTTTTGCGAACGCCGTACTGTTTCTTATTGATGACAATATTTATATTTATTGATTCTAAACAATGCATTGTTTAGAAATCGAGCAATTGTAGAACTCGGCTGCAATTGATTTTCATTTGTAGTTTCATCTACGACTTATTATATTTTCTTGAGTTACATCTCGACTGTTCGTTAATCTACATAAGTTTGTTTGCGATCATGCATTTGATGATATATGTCGAGTTTTTTTGCACGAGAACCAAGTAACAAGTAAGTTTGGCGGTCTTTTCATAGGACGTTTTATTTGAATGAAAACCGCCACGCCTGTAGTATAACATTTTCTTAGTTGGAGATTGTTTTACTGTCTTGCTTATTGCTGTTGGATTGATGTACTTGAGCTATATTATGGACTTTATTTGCTGAGTTATGCAATTTATGAAAATAGTTGGCATCTTTGTGGACTTTCTCCTCGATATTCATGGTGTTTATTGCTTTCTCTAGTGTTAATTTGGGATCAGCTAAAAGACGTCGTCTAATGTTTTCCCTAAATACATCTACAACAAATTAGTCACGTAACATATTATCTAGAGAAGATTCATAGTCGCATCGTATGGCTTGTATACGCAATTGTCGAATGAAATCAGATGCTGATTGCATAGGTGACTGACGCATCATATGAAATTTATAACGTTCAATTATCGTGTTTCTTTTTCAAGCAAAGTGATTCTGTAAAACTTTTTCCACTATCTCAAATGTTCGCAACTGCAATGTTTTAAGTGCGAAGATATCTGTTAAGGTTTAATATAGTTCATGTCCCATGTTCCCTAAAAAGAGTCATAACCTTTTCTCTGTTTTTACGTTATAGGCCTCACAGTGGTTACTAAACTGTTCAAGGTACACCTCAATATTCATTATGTTTGGGTGAAAACGTTCCATCTAAATATTGGTCTGCATGTTGGAAAGGAATTTTCACAATACTTGGACACCAATTTTCACTGCACCAATTTAACTGCTAGGTGTTTTTTACGCAATCCAACTGATGTGCTAGGTGGATTTTATATATAAAATATCATATATAATAATAAGCAGATCTTATATATGTATGTAGAAGTAGGTTATGATTTGATTTGTACTCTATTCTAATACCAGCAGTTGCACCTTTGAGATGGATGAAAACTCAACTTACTCCAGAACCTCAGGTTGCTTTTCCAGTTAGGTGGAGACACCATAGTTTAGCCGATAATGAAAGATTAATAAAAGATTCTAAATCAAAAGTACATACATTTATTACAGAGGTACATTTCTTCAAAACCACAGGTACACTAAGCAGTATAGATCCTTTTCTTTATGTTGAGGTAGTATTGTGACAATAATGTCATCATACAATTTTTGTTCCTTTGCCTTACTATCGTAAAACATCCTATGATAAAATGAGTTAGTTCTTTAAGATATTCGGCAACTAACCCGAGGAAATGTGTTATACACGTCCACAATCCACATACTCAGAATGTAAAGTATAAAGAAAAAACTACAGCCAATCAGAGTTAAGGATCTCTTAACTCTGTTTATAGTTGCCGCTTTTGAAACAAAATAAAAGCGCTGGATAGTAACGGTAGTGTTCTCACTAACACAATTCAAAAATTTACCAAGTTAACAATAATTATGTGTACTATCTCTGCAAATGATACATTCTATGTGTTAATCTAATTGACCATCAACTACCTTCTCAAGGACTCTACTAAGAGTCGGTGCTATAGAAATGGACCTATAGTTATTAATACTAGTGTTATCCTCCTTTGAATACGGAAGCGACCACCCGTTATTTAAAGGGGCATTAGCTATGTCATTCTGAAGAGAACAGTTTATAACGGCTGTTAGTGGTTCTGATATCAAAGGTTTTAGAAGTCGCAATGCACGATTGTTAATACCATAAATTCAACAACATTTTTGTCATCTAGGCTTGTATGCGCTTTAAAAATAATGTCCCTGAGGACAGGTTTAACTGAAATCGCAGTGTTCGGAGGTAGTCTTTATACATATTGAAGACTTGAATTGCAACACATACCAAGTCCACTTTTTTTTTTTTTTTGCATTTTATTTTTTTCTGTTCGTCGGCATCTATGTTCTAAGGGCTATTTACTTTCGTAATATTACATTCTAACTCCAGCTAAAACCTTTTGTTTTAATACAAAACAATTTAGCTAAATAGAATAACATCCTAAGGCTTTGGACTGTTTCTTGTTCCTCCTGAAAAAAAAATACTCCGGTAGACTTGGGATGTTTTGCAATTCAGGGCTTCAGTTGCCGAGTCAACGAAAATGCTATTATTGTTATACATCCGATTCACATTTAACTTATTACATATATAGATATATCGGTCCCAACATTAGCAAAATAAGATCTACACATTCCAATTTATAATTTCCTCCTTATTTGTTATTGTTACATTATTTGCTTCTATTGACGGAATATTAGCACTCCGCGCCGCGTATGGAAGTCAAAGAGCCGATGTTGCTTGTTTGCAGTGCAGTGACCAGAATCAATTTCATTCAAAGTATGTGTTCTTTTTGCTTGCTTTGCTTCCTTTTTCAATCAGTTTTTAATCTGTTCGTAGTGATCCCATGAGCAGGAAACTGCAGATTTTGCCTGTTTAAATAGTGTATTTTTAAACGAAATGAGTCGAGAAATTTTGACTAAAGGCAAGATATCAAGAGCATCATTAACATTCCAGTGGTCACGTGGTTATCCGTTACACCTTTGGTCGTGTAAAGCAGAACAGCGCTCCATCTAAATTTTTGATACGTTTGGTATCAATTTTATATTTAATGCTAATTTTAGGTTAATTTGGATTAAAGGAAGATTTTACACTGATTTACATATAGAACCAAATATAATGTGCATTAAAATTTAATTTAATATTACTGTATTTGTAAATTTGTCATTTAATGTGCATTAATAATTTCTTTAACATTACCCTATTTGTAAATTTGTAAATTTCGATTAAATTAACCATAAAATGAGATAATAATAATAAAACAGCTTTTTTAAACGCAGAATTAGCGTAAAAGTAATACTAGCTATATGTAAATAAACATTGAATTTGAAATAAAAGAACCGTACTCATGAAGTTTTATCCCAAAATGGCAAAAAAAAAAACTTCTCCTTTCGAAGCAACGCGAAAATGAAAAAAGAAATTCTGTTTTTCTCGGCTCTTCAATTTTCCCCGACACTTTCCATCATTAGGCTAGATCACAATGAATTGCCGAAATTCATTGTATTTATACATGTATTTACTCTTGACACACTTCCTTGGTCATCGTGACAAACCATTTCTGACACTTGTTGCACGTTTTCCTTGTTCTTTTGTTTTTTTTTCTGCCACAGATGTAATACCGACCAGTATTTTCTATCTTTTGCTGTGCAGGTTGTAGTGCATCGTCTTATTCCAGCTTCAAAAGCAGTTTACCTCTGCACTCTATTCCTCTTGCTATCAGTAACGGGAATAGTCGTGTGGAGCACAATGTTGCTCCAATTGTGCGGCTTGCGAAACAATTATTTGTGAAAAATTGACAGTGAACTACGAAACGGTTGGAACTCGGCTGACTGGTTACACATAGAATTTGGAGATGGTAGATGTTCGTTCGAAGTCCATTGCCATACTAAATGCCATCTGCAATGAAAACAAAACACCTGGAACACAATTGTGCTCCACATGACTACTGGAGCGTTAATCAAGCTTGTAATAAAAACATTTTTAATTAATGTCTGAAAATATGTTATTTCATCTGTAGAAAGGAAGATACAGAGTATTCTTCAAAGTTTTCGACTCAGAAATACTTACACGAGCGTTTGTTACGAGCAGTCGTGGTGTTTTATACAGTGTTGCATGCAACGTAGTATATGTGAACTCAAGCCATGCATAACGATGGTTGTTTTCTTTTGTAAAGTTTCATTGTTTGTACGTATCTGGTCAATTAAAATTTCTATAGTGTCTGTGATTCTCGTCAGCATTGTTACAAGTTGTTTGTAAACCAAGAGTTCCATGAAGCCGAAGATATTTGCGTCTCTAGAGAACAGTGCTACAAAATCATAGTTAACGTCGCATCCAAAACTGAGCAGTGCTTACCCCACTAAAGTATTAATTGCAATGCTTTATCAGACTCCACTGTTGCCTTGGGTCTCCTGTAAACGCAACGAATAATGATAGGCTTTGTATTAATAATAGTATATACATTTACTTACAATTCTTCAATGTCGATAGTGCTTGATGGATGCCTTTTCGCGAATACAATCGTAAACGCAGACTGCAACAATTGGCCGTAATACCCTATTTCCTCGTTATTCTGAGCCCCATTGGAAAATGGTTGAACTTATTGTACTGCTCAAATGCAAAGAGAAGGATAAAAAAAGAAAGTCGTATTATCCAATTTGCCTGCTGAATACAATAGGCAAAATATTCGAATAGATCCTAATTAAAAATGTCAATATATTTAGACCCAATTTGCAAATATGTCTGCTACAGTATGGATTCTGAACGGGAAAATCATCAGAGGATGCTGTAAATAGGCTATGCAAGCTTGTTAAGAGGGAAGAGATACGCGACAGAAACTATACAATGGTAATTTTCAGACATATCTGGTGCGTTGGACAACTTGTAGCAGCAGATTTTGTTCGTCGAGTTAAGAAAGCTGGTTTTACCGGACGACGTACGGTGAGTGCTGCGGGACTATTGCAAGAAGAACAAACTCATGATGTATGCCCTGGACATAAACTTCGAAATGGTACAGTACCAACCAAGGGATGCCCTAAGGAATCGTCTCCGGACCGGTTTTCTGGGATATCGTAATAGGCCCAAGTATTAAAATGATCGATAGGATGAAAGAAACTGCGGAGTAGTAGTTCAGGCAGATGATGTTACAAAATTTTTAAGCGTAAACAACAGAAATCAGCTAGAAGTAAACGCAAATAAAACTCTTCAGAAATTAGGAAAATGGTGCAAAAACAATAAATTAGAAATCTCAATGGAAAAGACAAGCTATATGATTATGAATAACAAAATAAAACGAGATCCACAATAAAATATAAAGGAAAGGAAATTAAAAGAATAAAGAACATAAGATATTTAGGAATAATCATGGATGAATATTTACATTTTAATGAACATATAAAATACACAATGCAAAACGCTAATAAAATTTCAAATTAAATGATGACATTAGCAAAACCAATGTATAAACTACCGCCTAGGACTGTACGGAATGGACATATCAAAAGGTTAATATTAACAAACAACATCGACAGTGTACAGAGTATAAGCTTGCGAAGACTGACCGGCGCGTACCATACGGTTCCGGGAAGCTCTCTTTAAATCGCACTGAACATCACACTCGCGAACTTTGATGCCTTAAAGAGAGGAGCCATATACTCGATAAAGAGCGAAGATGTAAACCGAGCAACAGAGATTGTGGGCAATCTAGTTAGGGATCGAGACGAACTAGAGTCATATATAAAAGCAAAGTGGCAAGCAGCCTGGGACAACGGTCATAGAGGAAGAAGAATCTATTAACACGTACTGAACATCGCGAGCAGACATAAACTATCGCACCTAGACCTCAAGACGGGTCTCCTACATTTCCTGACGTGGCATGGCCCCTACAGAGCAAAACGCTTTTACATTGGGGATGGCGGAGATCTCTGAATGCACGTGCGGAGGCTAGCCGTACAACACTGGAGCACGTTGCTCTACATTGCCTGCTTGTAGCCGGGCTGGAGAGAGAAAGAGAGGAATTAAGAGGAAAACAATTTTAAAAAATCATTGAAGATGGAAAATTATGTAATTTGTTAAAGAAAATAAGTAAGATAATATCCAACTAGTACAAAAGATTATTCATCGGAAACAAGCACAGAGACAAACCTCAAATGAATAAAAAATATTGAAGAAATACTATAAAAACCAATCAAATTGCAAATAATTAGGAAAATGACTTGAAATGTAAAATGTAAATGTTAGTGTCAATGTATGTGTAGGTACATGTGTACGTATAAATGAACAGGAAAAGGTGACGGAAAGGAAATGCAAAATTTATTCTCCCAGAGGCCGATTGGAGGCCGGAGAAATTCTCCGGAATCACCTGAAGGCAGCCTCCTGAAAAGAGGATAGTAATCAAGAAGTAAGAAGAGAAAGAAAACGCAAAAGAGAAATATAGAACAAATAGAAACCCCCCGCGCGCGCAACGACCTGTTCGTGAGCATCTGTTGTGTCCGTTTTGTGTGTCTATTCTTCTGTCTTGTTCGCTAGTGATGTGCTTTGTTCGAAACTATTTAGTGATGTGTGTTGTTCGTGTAAAACTTAGATTTCTGTGAAGTGAAAGTAAGGAAGAGTGTAAGAGGAATGTGTGCAGAGATGGCGACAACCGGTAAACAGGCGACGTCAGATCCTGGATATCAAACAGTACCTGTGTCGCCATCTGGAATGAAAGGAATGCGGAAGTGGCAAATAAAGTGACAATTATAAATTAAATTTTATTATTAACGAAAAATGCTCATGAAGATGTAAATCGAATTAAGAATGAAATTAAATGCAGTAATAAAGAACCGAAACAAACCTAAATGTACGTGACAAAAACACACAGGAAAAGTTACGCATACAAGTGAAAAAGACACAGGGGAGAAGCAAGAGTAAGATAATGTACCAACACAAAATAAGAAGGTATTAGAATAAAAACAAATCATAATACAAGATTAAGGAATTAATATAATCTTTATCAATTTACAGATAGTGACTTCAGAGGAGGTAACCACAGGAACCAAAGCACACTAAAATATTCAAATACTAGGGAAAGATAAAAAACAGAAGAAAGGTAAAAGTACTTTTGTCTATATGTTTTGTGATTGACCGTCTATATCTGTAAAATTAAAAAGAAAAATATTATAAACAAATAACAAAAAAGAACGAAAACTGCCAATCCATCCCTGCGTGGAAAGTAAATAAATTGTTTGGAGAACGCCTGCCCTTGTTGAGTGTTTCCTGCAAAAAGAAAGAGAGAAACGTTGCTTCCCTTCACTCAACAAACAATAAATAAATGATGTGGAAGGAGTGCAAGGAGGGCTGAAATGATAAAAAACAATATTCCGAGACCTGCGGGAAACTGGGGAGCCCACAGGGGAATCGCTAGCCAAGACGGAAAACTCCTTTTCACTCAAAATAACCTACGCATGATAATGAATATTGAGATTGTGGATCGTTCTGTTCAACCATCCGATTACAGCCAAAAGGTCAAGTAAGAGCCCTGAGACGGCATAATTATTGCCTAACCGACCACCATCGAAGTGCTCTACTGATTTAACAGGTAGATATACACTTGTGTCGGTGACCGGCACACAGTGGGACGAAATCTTCCAAAACACCGCGAAATTAATAATGTCTGAACGCTAAGGAATTGTTGGTTGGAACATGATCTGGGGCTTATAGGTGTGCTATATGATTCACGTTCACGTAATATACGAGATAAATAATGATTCATCTTGGCGAAAGCTCTAAAAATCTATCTCAAAGCAAGCCATAACAAACGTAACAAAAATGTTAATTAGTTAACTATAGATATGTGAATTAAACAGAAACTAGCAACTATCTTTCCCGACTTGCTTTTCCAAACGGGTCGCTGTGTACGCACCATAAATGTTAGGAAATTGACCCAAACACTTCTTTTTCTTTAAAAAAAAATACAGGTATGAATATCATAAAAAATGTTTGGAAAGGAAGTAGTTTACCAATATTTTATTTCTGCGAACTAATACTTTTGGAAAAGATAATATTATATAAACCTTTATTGCTAATTATGTTTCTGTCTTTTACTTTCTTATGAAATTGAAATGACTTCTGGAATCACAAAATCTTACTAATGCTATCAAAACGCATAAAAGGAACTCAACAATGCCAGTTGTTCACTAGATCTCAGGACTAATCAGGATCGTAATCGTACCTTCTGAAAGATTTATACTTCTTTTTCGAGGTAAGAGCTAATGGAATAAATAATATGATCCTTTACATTTTAAAAGTCAGAGCGTGGGCCTCGTTCCCAAAACATACCTCTAAAGAGTCTAATCCATCAATTTTGCACACCAGCTTCCACTCCACCCCATTCTACTTCTTCGTTACTGCTGTTAACCAGTCCATCACTTCTCAGCAATCTTTCATTCAGAAAAGTGCTTATGGTAGGTGCTTATCATCCCCAAGTATTTAAACGCTTAACGCGTTTTCTCACGTTTCGGGACGCTTTACACAGAAGATTGTAGCTTGTAGCAGCTAAATGTTGGATGCAATGAAAGTATTTATCCTAAATATGTATTAACGAAAAATCAGAGCTTGGCCTTGCTTGGCTTTTTTGTGCATCTTGATAAAATTGGAAAAATCATCCGAAAGTTTACGTTGGTATTTCGATGTATGTATATTACAAAAGGTTGTGACATTCCTCTCAACTACATTAAAGTTATGACTGTACTGTAGTCGAACTGGAAAACTGAGGATCAATCACCAACACTTTGGGGAAAGATGTCACACACACACACACACACATATATATGTATATATATATATATATAT
>JAGDQP010006933.1:0-27201 GCA_022664845.1 Lepisma saccharinum | reverse complement strand
TATATATATATATATATATATATATATATATATATATATACCCTTTCCATCACACACACACATATACATACATACATACATGGCTTCATTATGATACAGTCTAAGCAATCAAAACTATCCTATTGAAGTGCATTTTCTTCTCTGTAATGTAATTATTTAGTACGTTCCTATACTATTAACTGTTTAGAGGAAATGATTTTTAGCCTAAAACAGATTTTTTGCAGGAGCTTGCTTTGTCTCCACGTGACAGATTACTGATATTCAGTACAACCCCTTAAAGAGCATACTAATTAGTTATTTCACACTATACAAATTTTTCATTTAATATCATAGTTATGCAATCACACTACTGTAGCCATTTTTTCCCGATAGGTATCTTACCACAGGTCACTCTGTCGGTACGATCGTACGGTCCACGGAAAGTTTTGTTATGCAGTCTTTTTTTATTCTCGAGTAATCTTGTCCTGTTAAAGTATATCATTCTAAAAGCATTATTTTCAAACACTTGTAATTTGCCTGGGGGGTACTCCAATTTTCAAACCATAAAGTATTGCCGTCAGCATGACTGTTCTGGATATTTTAAAGTTACTTGATATTTATCAAGATGTTCGAAGCTTCTGTGTTGAATAGAAATATGCGTTACCCGATACTAACTGACTTTATTTTTTTCTGGGAACGCGCTCTTGACTGTTGCATAGGATTTCAAGCATTTAAACGTGTTTATTTTCTTTATGATTTCATTGCTAATTATTTTATGTCTACTTCTTTCCTTCTCCGTTAATTTTCAGATATTTTTTTAATATATTTTTCTTTCTCTACGTTCACCTGTAAAGTTAGCTCTACATAGGGTTCCACTAGCATCTCGGTATTTATTTGTACTACACTCCGCATAAAAGAAACACTGGTTGAAGCCATATAATATTATTACCTTTTTGTTATCTTTTATTTTTATAGTATTATATTCTACTGAAAAGTTAGAGTAGTGGAGGCGAGGTATCACGTTGTTTCAATTCGCTGTACACCTTGAATCCTATCTGTTACCCTTCTGAGTCATATACATTCTTGAAATCAATAAACAACTTGTGAACAGTTTCCAATCTACCCATTTCTTCTATATATATGTCTAAAAAGCTTGACATCACAAATGTAGGAGATATTCCAGTCTATGATTTCCATCTCGCCTGTATGACTTACCCATGATATTAAAAATTTGCTACTCATATTTTAAACGAATGAACATTTTGATATTTTTCTTATATAGAGAATACATTTCTGTTTATTAAAGTTCTGTGACTACACATAAACTTTTACGAAAATGTTTGGAACGATTAACTAGAAAGGGCATATAAATTATGCTTATCCACGTGATGTTTATTTTGTATTTTTGTTTCTTCCGTAAACAAAAAATAAATCTTCAAATTCAGAAGCAAACTTTTGCAAACAGAATATATTCTAGTATTAAATGAGTAGTAGTGTGCTGATTTATATTAGGAAGTGCAACATTTGGGGCCCAAAATTTGAAATTTTGACATTTCCACCCCAATTAAAAATCAACTTTGGCCTTTTAAGCACTGTTGTCTTGTCACCTTTGCCCAGCTCTTCCGTGCATATTATAACCTAACCATTGACATCGTGCAAATTGGGAGTTTAAAGAACATAGTAGCATGGGCAGGGATGGTAGTAGCCGTATGTGTTAACAATTGCGTATTAGACTGTACTGCTGGAGTTCTTTTCCTTACCTTTCTTTCGTTTTGTCATCTTCGCTGTGTTAGTCGGGATATTATAAAGAGAATACGTGATGAAACCTTATGCTTCTATCTTACGAGTCTAGGTAAGAATGGTTTGATTGGCATTTGACATTACGACTCTAATTGAATATTCATATCAGAGAGAACTTTAGTTCGAATCAGGGATAGACACAGACAAATACAAGCATTATATCCGAGGCTTCATACGAGATATGAAAGATTTTTTCTTAGAGCAAACATCTATATAACTATACGAAAGCTTATATAAGTATCTGTCAATCTATCTTTTGATATAAATAAATGTATAGGTGAGTCCATAACCGCTATGTTTGCGTAATCGGATGGCATAAGATGGTGAAATATGTGTAATTTCATACTTTGGATGTGAAATGAATTGTACAAAGAAGTGAACTCAATGTGGAAGCCCTATTATTGAGTGTCTGTTGCTCCAGATGGCTAAACAATGCATAGAAAACGTCTGTGAGACGCCTTGCGACCCCATTTTGAGAGCAACTTTACCTAAATATCGGGCATTTGTGGATGTATATTGCTTTGGTTTTTCTTTAAAACATAGGAAAAGTTTTAAGACTGCTTCCGACCAATATTTGTGTACACGAAGGAAATAATATCTCTTAAGAGGACAAAAATGGCCTTTACGTTGTATGGAACTTCTGTTCAAAACTATCTTTAGCAGAAAGAACTTTATTGAAACAGGAAAAGAACCAATTAAGCATCAAACTTAAACTTCCATGAGACGTATTTGAATGAAGAGTATCTATAGGGTAAAAAGTGGCATTTCAACATGAAATTCAAGTAGAAATTAATCTTTGAATTGTATTTTGATAAAGATTTATCATGGATATAACCAATTGAGCGACAATTTATCACTAACAACAGCCGTATTTGGTTATACTGCATACGAAATGTACATTTTAGCAGATAGTTTACGTAGAAATCCAGTCTTGGAGGTGTCAAGAAGAAAAAGTGACAAATGTAGTCTTTCGAGTACTTGAAACATATATTTAAAGTGAAAACTTGTATTTGTATGGACAGTTAACATGAAAGACAACCTTGCTAGATCAAAGTTTCGCTAGAAAGACTACTTAAATAAGGAGAAGTGTGCCATTTATAGTAAGCAGAAAACATTTGAATTAAAAATTAGTACTTTGCATGAAACTAATTCTGGAAAGTACTGATTATTTGAGCAGAAAGCACATGAAGACATTATTTAAGAAAATAGATTGCTTGTTGTCGTGTTAATTCAAGTGTTTGCACCTACAATTATAATTGTAGACTCCGTTTACAAGACATGGATTGACAAATCAATGCTGGTGTACCTTTCCTGCGGCCTGCTATGTGAAATATCCATTGTTTATTCCAATTGATATTGGAAACAGATTATACTAGCTACATCTCGGTCTCATAGTATTTGTGTAGTATATGTACTTTATGAGAGAAGACACATATAGATAAATAAAGATATTTCACTTCCTTTATGGATCGCTTGCATGGTTTATACTTACCTGACTTGGATGTTAGAATCCTTGACACTATCACTAAGCTATGTTCCGTAACTTTATGTTAGATTTGATGACGTTTCTTGTCGGATGTTTCAAGGTTATTGATATCATTGCCTTATGGAAAGGGATAGTTCCATAAATGTAAATATTTATGTTCCCATTTTGAAGAGTACTATGACGATTTTGATAATAGTAGTGAAAGGTGTTTGAAATGCCGGTATTGCAATCGTACATTCCAGAATCATAAAAGATATGATCAACACAAATCCAAAGTCAACGGGAAACCTATATGTTATTATGTACATCATTGTCTGCAGTGTAGGTTGAAAAGCTGCAGACATTGCATAAACACAACATATGTGAGGTGAACACTATTGTATACTGTTTAATATCCATGTCGATGAAACATATTCCTGTTTTGTTAAACCATCTAAACCAAAACGAATTGAAAATTTCTTGTACGTTATTTTTGATGTAGAGACAATGCTACTAGACGTGGACGAAAATGGTGAACGTGAACATGTGGCAAACTTAATTTGTGCATCTCTTCATTGCCATAATTGTAAGGATATGGAACAAAATTATAGTTGCACTGTTTCACGACATTATAGTTGTATTTCGTTATGGGTAAAGATTTGTAAATTATGTCTTAGAGCAGGATTCTAATTTTTAGAGAGTAGTAGGGCTTTCACACAATGGGTCTCGTTATGATACATTATTAGTAGTACAATGTATCGTAGAAAAACAAAATTTGACATCTCACATTATTGGACAAGGGCATAAGAATATTCAATTAAATGTTAATAACATCAATTTCCGTGATACATTTGTTTATGGGAGTTAAATTATCCAAATTACCATCAACAATGGGATTGAAATAAATCCGCCACAAAGGAGACTTACCGTACCTCTTTGACACTACTAAAATCAAAA
Organism: Lepisma saccharinum; assembly: GCA_022664845.1. Taxonomy (NCBI): domain Eukaryota; kingdom Metazoa; phylum Arthropoda; class Insecta; order Zygentoma; family Lepismatidae; genus Lepisma; species Lepisma saccharinum. The sequence continues at coordinate 23,000 of JAGDQP010006933.1, read as the reverse complement.
TTATGTTGGGTTTTGTCCAGGCACGAGTATTTTGATGGTCACTCCAGATTTAAAGATGAACGGTATGCAGTTCTTCCGTGGCACAAAGAGTGCATTTTTCAGAAGCTGACTTTCGATTTCCAAAAATAAATCTTGGAGTATTGTAAGAACGATGTATTTAATTTTGACACTATTTTTGCTTCTATTTTCGAACATTATTGAGGAACAAATGGTGGGATACAGTGTTTCCTGCGAACAAGCATTATCGCTTCATGCACAACGAAGTCCTTTCGTTCGCGCTATCTTAAAGGAAATACCATTACAATCATCCCACATTTAAGTTTCTAACATCGCGACCAACAAAATAAGACGGCAAAACAATGGTTGAAACATATGGAATATAAAAATAACGTTACATTGCTAACTGCAGAAAATGGATGTAGGGTTCAATTTAAGCGGTTTAAACTGGATGGTTATGAAAAAATAGAACTTACTGCTTACAAACTTTATGGCTGTTAGTGGCACGGATATATTTGTATCACTCACCTTCGCTATCTTCCCATTGATGATGTGGGACATACCTTACAGGATCTCCCTTAAACACTAGTGAGGGAGAAATTTCTGGAAAACAGTTTTAAAATTAAAGTTGTATCCATCTGGGAATGCGAGGGGAATCAACTGGTTTAAACTTCCCCTGAAGTTCAGAGTTTCCTCCGTGAGCAATGTTCTAATGTGGAAGATCCCTTACGTCCTAAAGACGCATTCAAGGGAGAACGCACCGAATGCTTTCAAGCTTTGTATGAATGTAGTGAGGAGGACTATTTAACATTCCTGGACGTAACATCCCTTTATCCGTGGATGATGCCCAAAACAGTTATACCAACCGTACAAATTACATTTCATAAATGGAAAAACATATCTGAACCAGCTACTGTCTATGGATTGGTTCACTGCAAAGAACTTCCTCCTAAACATCAATGTATACCCGTTTTGCCATATAATGCAGTTAAACTTCTCGTCTTTGGTTTGTGCAGGTCTTGTATAGAGGAAATGAATACTGACAACTGTACACATAATGAAGAAGCAAGTGCAATCAAGGTTGTATGTTTGTACTCTTGAACTACATATGACGATGGAGAAAGGGTATGTCATTCTTAAAACATAAGAAATCTGGGAAATTCACATGACTGAGGGACTCTTCAAACCCTATGTCGATAGTTTCATGAAAATGAAACAAGAAGCCAGTGGGTTTCCTGACAATTGTACCACGGAAAAAGAAAAGGAACGATATATTCACGATTATGAAAGACGTGAAGGTATACGTATTAACAATGACAACATCCAACATAGCCCAGGATTGAGACATATTTCTAAAATATTTTTAAATTCTTTATTGTGGAAGCGGGGACAAAATAGTGATCTTCCACAAACTCGTGTTGTCACGAGTCTGCAAAAATTCTGCAGTCGCTTCATTTGGAAGTCCAAAACGTGGTCGAAATAGGTGGAAAATTACTAGTGATTTTTAAGGTCTTTTAACATGAAAAATCACCTGACACCTTTACTAATGTAGCAGCCTTCATATCCTCGTGGGCTAGGATTCTATTATCTAAATTACTGAACACTGTGGGTATAGAACGTCTAATTTATTGTGACACAGACTCAGTTATATACGTGCAAAAATGAGCCATTGTTGCATCGTACTAGGAATTACCTGGGACAATTAGCGAATGAAATAAAAGACGAAGTAAATGCGAAGCTTTATTAGTGTGGGTCCGAGAAATTATAGTTATGCTATAAACAATCTACTTACAGGTGAAGTGAAGTATGTTTGTGAAGTTCGTGGTATAACTTTGAATTACCGTGCAAAACAAATAATAACAACTGATCACTATTACAATTTAGTAACTGAAAGATATGATAGTGGACAAATCTTTAGTCCAAACAATGTCTTACTCAAACAGGCTACAAGATCTTTTCCAAAGGACAGTGGAAACACACCCATTGGTCAATAATAGACAGAGGGAACTTAATCCATTAAATAAACAAGATTATTCTACTCTTCCCTTTGGACATTGTACCAACTAATGTTATTGCCAGAAAAATGTAAAGTTGTGAACCAAGCTTTTTTGTTACCTCACTAATTTTTGTGACGGCAGAGCCATTTATTGAAACTAAACAATGAAAAACTATTTTGTGAAGACAAAAGCTTTTCTTGAAAGTGAAAACCAGAAAACATTTTGTGGATGTGGAAACGTTTTCTGTGCAGGCAAATACTTTTTGAACACTTTCTTTTCAAGTTAAAAGAAAATTTCAAATGCAGCAAAACACTTCTCTTTAAAATGGAATTACTTTTTTTAATTTCTTCCTAACCTTTTTTTTTCTTAAAAATACCTTTTTGTACATTCCAAGAACATTTCTCGGTAACTTACAAATATTTCTGAAACAAAAACAGAAACCCACAACAGTTTTTGTGGAACATAGACATATTTTGTAAAATATAAAAGCGAAAACTAAAAACGGAAAAGACAAATAATTTTTCTGACAGCAAAAAGCTTATGTAAATTTTTATTCTATCGTATGTTAGCGTTGTATTTCACAACTTTCATATTAAGATTACGTTTTCTTATTTAAGATTCTCTATTTCAAGAGTCTTTTATGCGAGATTCTAATTATTGCATTGTCATTGTTTCTACAAACGTAGTTAGTAATTACTTAAAATATTGACTTGCAACGTATAGTTGTTAGAAGGGTTTCAAGTAAAATGCAAATCAGAATCCTTGATTACTTTTTATTATAACACCGTTTTCATTGTACAGAAAAAGTATCTATTATGATTTGTGCTCTTTATGCATCACTGTTTATTTGTCTATTTGTCTCCGATTACAATATTTTCTCGATTTTTATTGCAACAATATATGTATCATTTGACTGGAAAGGAAGACTGTTCAATAGCTTGTAAGAACTCTGTAACCACAATATATTTATATCACTTGGAAATGTTATGGTCTGTATATCCATAACAGATGGGTCTGTATACCCATCTTATGCACAATACAAGTTTCTTCTTACTACAAAACACTTGTTTTATTTCTATACAAACACTATTCCCAGTGTATACTAAAAGGTAGAACGAGTGAAGATCATTGTTACTACTAGTCCATGGATGTAGTGGATTCATCCACAAGATTAAACAAATTCGATCTCTAGATTCGGAGTCTGTTATCATCTTATAAGTAGTGAGGAAATGATGCAGCACATCAAGAGAATCAGTGTGGAATTAAGTAAATATCCAGTATATTTTTTCGCAAACGCAGGGAGTTGTTAATACGTCCACTATACGTAGTACAATCATTTCGCGGCTTAAGTCTACACACTCATCGTCCGAGTCGAAAGGAATATCGTGAAAGCACTGATTACAAATTATACTAAAACACGGTGCCTATTCTTCAAGACTTGCCATCACACAGTCGAGGGTCACCTCTACCAAAGTGGTCACAACTGTCCCTGGTTCCAAGTTCAGCTGAAGCAGACTAAGTTACAGTTCAATTGTCTCCGCAAATTTATTGGTTTCGTCAACCAATTAGATTGTTTTAATTCAAATGACGTCATTACCTACTGTGGTCTTAACCGTCGTTACAATTATACAACTTTATTCGCCATAGAAGCTTTGTTTCAAGGAAATGCTATTTTATTTGTGGAGCCTAATGGTTATCAACCCTACACGGCACGGTGTTTTATAGGTGGTATATAGACCAACGGGTGGTCAATTACTGCATTTGATATCTTATCTGACATTATCAGTCACCAAATTCGGCTCTGAATACGACACATAAAGTCCAATAACTGTTGGTCACTTCATATCCTATGCTGTATGCAACCTAGCAATACTCGTAACCGAGTGTGGCTCTGAATACCTTATATCAAGCCCATCACCTCTTGTGCTCATTATATCCTGTGAGATATGCAATCAGGTGGTATATATGACTATAACAGATAACAAGAAAGCTAGGTGTATACCATTAACACGCTAAATCAATCACTTATTTCAGTATGGTAACACTACAAAGTTCCTCACTAAGTTTTATAGTTTTATAGTTTTACCCTTGATGTCGTTCTTGAGTTACTTCATAATTCCTAAATGTAATATTCAACTCAATTACTCTAAAACAGAAACACTTCCGACCATAAGATGGCAATATTTGTTGTTCAGCAATGTCAACTGTTGAAGCTACTTCCGCTAGCTGGGGAGGGATGACTTTCTCTCTCTCCTCCTCCTCCCCTCTCCTACTCTGTTTCCAGTATTATCAAATGGTCGCAAGTTATGGCAAAGAGTGCATTTCGGGTGAGTAGTGGTAGTTTTGTCGTTTGTGCGTGTGAATCCTGCTCGAAGTTTAGTACTAGTCCCTGATTTTCTGCGGGAACTGGAGTGGTTGTGTAGCGTGGTTGCACATCTTGAGGGGAGCTTGGATTAAATAAAGTTTCATTTTCTGCAAACCCGAGAGGGGGTTGGAAACTATCCCAACTTAGTTCTTTATCGGAGGGGATTGAAGAATCCCTTACAGCAATTTCATCATCTTGCATTCTTAACGGAATGTTCTTATAATAAGGCTCCTTTATCTCTGAGGGTGGAATGAGTTGAGGTTCTATGTTGTTTTCGTCTAGATTTTCTTTATCTTGCCTCTGTATTGGGACGTTTTGGTAAATGGGATCAGGAGCTGATTTCAGGAGAGGCATCCCCTAGTTTATATTTCCCGGTTGTTCAATATAGACATCACCAGGCTCTTGTTTGATTTCTGGTAACAAAAGATAGCTTGTATCATCTTCTCGAACAGAAATCCATTTGTCTTGAACTGCACTCAGCACGGCTGGTGAGGACTGAGTAATCAAAATTTCCGACCTTGCTACATCCTGGCAAACGTGAGGGGAACGACTGGATGAAAGGACAGCTTCTATATCTATACCGTAGTTTGAATATTGTGTCTGACGACACTGCAAATATAGGAGTCGCTCAATTTTCTCTATTTTTTTCTGGGTTAATTTGGGCTTCCCGAACCACAGTAATTTGAACCAATGGAACTTAATCTAACACAGCTTAAGAAAACATTAAGAACTATACACAATATTACTCCTATTAAACACTATAATGACAAAATTGAACAACTACAATTTAAAATAGAACTTCTCTACCTCAACTAGTACATAACTTCGTAACTAGATATTGTTTTATACTCTCAATAATCATTTCTATGCGCCTCCCCGGGCGAGAATATGTTCGACCCGAACAAAAGAAACATGGGAAACAGCGGCAATTGAAGAGATTACCGGAGAATAAAGGGAGCTGCTACCGGACATGACCGGAATCAGCGCCTCGACCAAAAGCTAAAATAAGACAAAGGGGGGAAAACGAGAAGAACAGGGAGCTGGGACCGGAATTGCGCCACCACCACAAACTGTTGCGTGTCGGGAGAAGCTGGGCTTCGCCAATCCGCATCAGCAATTATTCAGATATGAGGTACGGAATTAGGTTGAGCTCTAATACTGGAACCTACCTTTTATCAAGCAGAATGGGTAAGTCCTGAACTTCTCGCTATGAAAATGACCTGAGGAGGCATACATACATTTTGATGGGATTTTTATTTTAACACTAAAAGACAAAATATAACAATAAATAACAAGGAATGGAAATGTTTAAATACTTAACCTATCCTATGGCAAGTTTCAGAGCTTGTCCTACATCAAGTACTTGTATTCCTAGCTTGAAGAGCCTTACTTGTCTGTAATAAGAAATATACATTTTCAACACTCAATGAATGACTGTTTACAAAAATCTATCTAAACGGGATACCGAGTCTGCAACGGCATTCTTAAGGTTTATAGCGAGTTTCCATAAGTACGACATGACTAGTTTGAGAAGTTGAGTAGGAGTCTGAGTTTTACTTTACAAATTCAAAGATCTACTAACCTGCTATATGCCAACATAATGGCGGTCTTCTAGCACACGGGCAAGATTCTGGGGCACTACTCATCCTGGTTAAGGGGAAAGATTCTATTTTATACTCGGGAACAGGGTAAGGCAGGAAACCGGAACTGACTGACATGTCACTCGATGCCTGCTTCATTTGCAAAACATGACCATAGTATGACCAAATATGGGCATGGATTACGGTCAGCTACAAGAATAATCGTTATGGCTACGTGGACTTTCCTAAGTCTCATATTAGTCATTTCCTGGGTTGATCACAAGTGGCATGATTTGTCTATTGCCGTCATTGCTACATCCTGTTATTACGACCACGTCTTGACAGGTACAACTCATCCAAATGCGTCAACTTGTATTTCTTCTCTATAAAATTTAACGGGGAATTCTCAATAAACAAATATAGGTTTCGGAAACTTAATAAATGAATTTGGGAATGGGTTTTGAGATGTTTTAAAAATGGATCGCATCAGTAAGGTCTTTGAGAAGATAATTGTATACCGTTTACAAGCAGCTAGGAAGGGAATTGAGGAAGATCAGACTCAATTTGGATTTAGGAAACGAAGGTCAATCGAGGATGCTCTGAATAAGTTCTGCGATTGCGTGAAGGGATCGGATGGCAAATATGTTTTGACAGTTTTCATTGACATCAGGGGAGCCTTCGACAACCTGTGGTGGCCGGCCCTATTTGTAAACCTTCAAAATAGCGAAATGCCAAATTACATAAAAAGGGTACTCGGGGACCACTGTACGAACAGAACAGTCAGCCTGAGTGCGCCATGAGAAAAGATGACCCGGAGACCGAATAAGGGATGTCCGCAGGGACCGATCTGTGGTCCAGCCTTTTGGGACATTTGCATCGATCCCTGCACAAACAAGATCAACGAAATGCAGGAAGCAATGTCAAACATCGCCTATGCCGACGACATTGCGGTATTAGTGGAGGCAGATCCCAGACGCGAAATGGAACTTAAAGCAACGAAAATATTAGCAACAATTCGTGAATGGTGCGAAACTAACAAACTGACGATCTCTACTGAAAAAACTCAGTACATGATATTTAAAAATAAATTAGTAAGAAACCCTATAATAAAATTTAATAATGAAAACTTAAAAAGAGCTAAGACATTTAAATGCCTAGGGATCATCCTAGATGAGAAACTAAGCTTTATTGAGCATTTAGAAGCTACGAAAATTAAATAATCAAATTTGGCAAAAAAATAATACAATAGCTACAACAAGATTCGGGCTGCCTATAAAACATATCAAATTGTACCATAACCAAATTATCAATTCAATTTTCTCATACGGATCTAGTGTGTGGGCACACAGGTTGACAGAAAATAAGAGTTTAGCAGATAAACTGGATAGCTCTATTCAGTCTGGTTCTTTGTATTAGATGAAGAAAAATAAATAATAAGAGCTACGGAAATCTTATGAACCTATCCAAATAATAAGGAGGAAATAGAAGAAACTATTATATCTAAATGTCAAGACTTCTGGGAAAGAAGTAGAAAATCTAGAAGATTATATGGAATAATAGAAAAAATACACAACCGACTGCAATGGAGAGGATGAAACCCGAGCAGAGGCGCTGTACATTTTTAAGTTGTCTTGGGCCGTACCGAAGCAAATTATAAGAATTAGAACGAGTGGACTCCCCGATGTGCGTGTGCGGCCATGAGTCGACCCCGGAACATAACGTCCTGGAGTGCCCAGAAAACCAAGTAAATAACGAAGGAACAATTATACAACAAATAGTCGATTTAAGACTGGAATTACAAGACACAACAGTATAAAACATAATGGAAAATGAAGAAACGAGGAACTCTGTATCTACTCGCGGCAAAGATTTCGCATATATGTAAAATGAGATATATTAATAGCCAATAAAACCGAAACAATAAATAATTCTACGAATTACACTGCTGAGTAACATACTCAATCAAATGTATATAGACTATATTCCTTGTGCCCGTGTAACCATGTGTTCGTCCGCTCACCCGTTCGGTCGGTCGATTGTGTACTCGCTGGTGATGAAACGGGTATTATGTATGCATGGCGGATGTGAGTGTAACAGGGATATTTCAGTCTAGAGTAATGGTTGAACGATGTCATGCGAACTTTGTGGATTTTAGATCTTCTCCACGGTCATGCCAATCGCGTACCCATTCCCTAGAAGACAGAAATACCAAAAACTAATAATAACAGAGCGCTCACCGTGCTGTACGTATGATCGAAAATAAAACCTTTTCATCGCTCCCAGAGTTGCTGTCGACTTGTAGTCAAGACAGCGCTATAACTCTGAATGGCAAGAACTTAAAATCTGCGGAAGAAATATAATGTTGCGAGTGAAAATGAAAAAATGCGTGTGATGTGAGGTGATGGACGCGGTGAGTCTGGAAGAGAGAAGAGGAGGAGTTCCCGGAACCAGCCCCAATTTATGGATCTGGAGGAGAAATCCCGCTGCCTGTTGGCCTGAATCAACTAGATCGGCTTGGAGCCGCGCACGGGATGAATTGGGAATATGAATGGAGAAATGAATGTGACTTTATGTTGTTTTTTATAAAATATTCCGTTAATGATACTAGTGGACATACAGTTTGATGGGATAAAGGAAGTAACAAATACAAGTAGTATAGACTAGGTAATGGGAAAATATTAGAATTTGAAATAGACACAGATAATGTAAAGTAGGAACTCTCTAGGCTGAACAAGAGAGATGTTATAAAATAGCAGTTGCAGTCGTGTTAAAATACTAGTAATAAAGATATTAAACAATATAGTATGAATGAATGAAAGAGAAGAAAAAACAGACAAATCTAAAATTGCCATAAATCAAATCAGAGAAACGTACAAATGATAAATAATAAATAAGAGCTAACTGACGATAATAAAACTTAAAATAATAATGTCACAAACAGATATAAATAAATAAATAACTGTGGATTGTATAGGTCAAGTCACTTATATATGTAAAATAGTGTATGCATTGCTAGTAGAAAAAAATAAATAGTAACTTTCCCCCCAACTCTCGGAAATAGGGCCCAGGTTTATCCATCGGGAACTGGGCTACTGAAATATTCCCCCTCAGTCCTCCTATACTCTTCTTTTTTTTAATCTTTTTTCTTGGAAACCAGTTTAAATCTATGCAATTTCAGGTACTAGATAATCCGTGCCTCGACGCCGAGAAGGGGTCGAAAAAAGGGGACCACTTGGGAGATGGCCTATCCCAGCTTTGTGGAGAATCCATTTTAGATTCGCTGCGCACCTCAGGCGCTAAAATAAAGCTGTACTAAGAGATAAAAGAGGTAGGGGAGGCTCATGTAAACTCTCGCCTGGTCCAAATATTTGGATGGCCAACTGTAGATATGCCGGTGAATATTGGTATAGTACCTTACCCATGGCCCTGACCAACTTCCCCAACTTCATTTCCCCTCCTTTATCTCGGACTGACCTAAATTTGCCTCATGCTCATATAATAAACGCGAATATTCAAAACCTTAACTTTTTGCAGCTTTCCAATATTTGAGCACATGTTATTTCATTCTTCTGCGTATAGTGTTTGGATTTACATTTAACCCTAATTGGCGATCAATACTCGTGGCTGGTAAGAAAGGGTTAGCCTCGTTCGCTTCTAGAATTCTTTGAACTTCGTTTGGTGTTGTCACCCTCGGTCTCCCACTTCTTGGCCTGTTCATCAAGCATTCTTCACCTTCTTGAAATCTTCTTATCCATTTTCTAACCGCTTTCACGTTCACATTAGTGTCCATCGCTCTTGCTTTGCAGTCATGCAAGTCCTCCACTGGCCTATTATTCTACCGCGCTTTACGAGCTTCACCTGCCCTTCCATTGCAGCTACGAATTGCCACTAGAGAGTCCACTACAATGAAAGGTAATCGTCTACCTCAGCTCTGTTACTTTCGTCTTTTGTTAACTCTTTACCAACAACTTTAGAGGGCGAAATTTGTTCAACCTCACAAGTCCAGACTTCTATGTAGATGATTTTGTACTTCAACCATACATTATATATGAGTACTCATTTCATTATGACAAACTACTAGTCTATTATATGAGTTCTAACACGTTAAAATGAAAAAAGCCATAGGTGAATTTGAACACACGGCGTCGAGACCCACGATTTAACGAGCGAGATCTTTTACGGTTGAACTAATTTACTAGAACGAATTAGAAATATTTCAGAACTGAAGATATGATCGTTAACTTTTGGGGAACACAACCAGATTATTGTGACCACACACCAATTTTGACCCCTTATATCTTTAAAACCAATAGTCTGCACAAAATAGGATTGTACGTGCACACTTAGGAGGTCACCATGCCAAGTTTGGTCCCGTCTTCGTGAGAAAATGATCATGATAAGAACAAAAATAGGCAGAAACAAAACCGCATTGACTCTATGGCTGTAGTAAATTCCCCCCCGAGAAAACTGATTATTTTCTTCAAGGAATTAAGCACTATAAATGATGTTCGCGATTGCTCCTGAAAGAGATTTATATCATGAGTAGAGAAAAAGGGCAAGAGAGAGAGGAGGAGGTCAGGGGGAGAGACGCAGACTGCGTATTCCTAAGCGTTAAAATTACATTGATTGCCATGTCTTCCGCCATATTTCCTTCAATGTTTCCTCCTATTTTCCTCTTTTTGCTCTTTATCGCTCTTTTTTCATTCTCTCTCTCTCTCTCTCTCTCTCTCTCTCTGTGTGTGTGTGTGTGTGCGTGTGTGTTTGAACAAGACAAGCTTTGTTTCATTGCATACTGATGATTGTTGCTTGTTGCCCATATCTGTATTTTGCTTTTTTTTGCATCAATACTACCCAAATAAATATGCTGTCTGCAGATAGCTCCCGTGGAGTAAAGGATAGTCCGCCAACGTGGAGTGTCCGCCAACTGAGCGACCCGGATTCGAATTCCGTTTCGGGCAAAAACATCAATGTTTTCTTCACATTTTCTTTCTTTCTGCTAAATGCACTTCTCGGAACTCCCATATATCATGGGAAAGAGGTTATTTAAAGTCAATTGATATCTTGGTACTATGAGGATATCATATAGGTTATCATTAGATGCCTCCGAACGACATAAACGAGGTGGATAAACTGATGATGTGCAAATCGTCCTCTGTAGATGTCTACTGCAACTTACAGAATACATCGCAGATCACGTGACTTTTGTGGCATTATCACCAAAATAAAGAAGTGATCCGATACCGTTCGAAACATTTTTCCTGCACCAATTAGTGTTACCTTGGAAGTAATTAATACGTCTAGGCTAGTAAGTACCTAGCGGGATTCCCGCTCGCATTTTCATTTACCTGCACCCGTCCTGACCATTTAGGTAGAATAGATGTTTCCTATTTTCTATTTCATATCCATGTTCCATACTGTAAATCGAAACTCACTCAGTACTCAGCTGAAGACTTAAAAAAGTGGAATTCTGAAAATCAGTTTTCCAAAGGGTTGAAGTCAATCTCATGAGATCTGTGCTCACTTCATCGCGTAATATATATATATATATATATATATATATATATATATATATATATATAAATGTCTTAAAATAATGCGTAATAAGAAAAACAATTCCTAACCTGACTTCCTCTAACCTTTTGTCACGAAGACGTGGGCGTTTCTCTAAGTGCTTATGCTAGGAAAAAAATAAGAAGTAAAGATTAAAACGTTGTCAAAGTTGAAATGGAGGCAACTTCCGATTTTTTCTGTACATTAATCCTCTGTAGGTACAGATACAAATAATATTAAAGAGTGAAAAGTATGTGACTGGACCGGGACCTTTGGCTTTCCGACTGCAGGGATGGAAGGTGTGTGATTAGGAAGCGGGTCCACTGGGTGGGGCAGTGGTTAGCGCATTGTGACGCTAACCCAAAGGTCTCGGGTTCGATCCCCGGTACCGACACATACACTTCACTCTTTAATATTAATTGTATCTGTACCTACAAAGGTTTGAGGTACAGAAAACGAATTGGGAAGTTGCGTCCATTTTAACTTTGGAAATTATTTCTTCCGTGTGAGATGTTCACCATTATGAGACACAGGAAAGTCCAAGCACAACTAGGGGTTCTGGTACTCTCCAGGTGGTTTCGAGAGAGAACATCGACGATAAGAGTGAAAGGTGTGTGACTGGGAAGTGGGTCGGCTGGGTGGCGCAGTGGTTAGTGCATTGGGACGGTAACCCAAAGGTTCCTGGTTCGATTCTCTGTTAAATCACATACTTTCACTCCTTAATATTAAAAAAGCGTTGCTTGCGCGTAATAACAAAAAAAATTCCTAACTTGACAATTTCAAACCTTTTAAACGAAGACGTAGGCGTTTCTCGAAGTGTATATGTTAGAAAAAAAATATGAAGTTAACAAAATACAAATTTTGTTGTACGTAACAAGCGACCTTCCTAACCTGACTTTTCTCAACCATTTTCTTCGAGAATGTGGGTTTTTTTTCCAAGTGCATATCTTAGAAAAATTCAGAGGCGAAGAAAAGAAAAAGCTTAACCTTTTCAAAGGAAATACGAAAACGCTAGTAATAAAATAAAAATTAGAGAAAAAAATCCAAGCGGGGACTCGAACCCGATATATCCCGATTACTAGTCCACTGCTTTACCACTGCGCTATTAGTCCCAGTTCACACATGCGGCATGGAAGCCGACACGAACAGTTCACAAATGCTGCGTCTTGTCTGCGAACACTCTCCGCCGTTCAAGGACGAATTTCAATTTAAAAAACTATATATCGTAATGGATGCTCACGTTCGTGCAATAGTAGAAATAATTTTCTTAGATATGAAATATCAACTTTCTCTTTTTATTTAAACTGAGAACATGTAGGTTTTAAAATAAGATCAGTAGTCCTATTTCCAAACCGATATGTTTTTATTTAAAATGAAATAATGTTGATATTTCATTTGTATTAAAATTATTTCCCAGTGCACAAATAAAAACTGTTTTATTAATTTTAGGTAACCGTATTTTACAGTGTATTTACGAGCTAGTAAATTCGTAGACAATTCTATCCATATTATATTTTCTTTTTCATTTGAATATTCCTGCCATATAGTAAGAATATTGTACCTGCAAGTGTGGACATTTTCAAGTTCTGGCGGTATTCTCATGTACGTGGGAGTGACAGTTATATGGGGAGGGAGTTTGTTGCAGGGTTGGCTGATTTAAACCAAATTGGTTTAAAACAGTTCTTTTTTCAAAATATCAATTAGTTTAAACCAATAAATAAAAGCAAAAATGCCACAAATAGTGTGAACTTCATAGTGACGATTTCACATATTAAACCATCTGCGATAATTTTATATAATTTTCGCCTTGTATTAAAGGGGTCCCGGGTTTGAGTACAAGTGGGGGACAATCTCTCTCAGGTGCAAATCGAAGACTGGTTCGGATTCCATTTTGAGTTGTAGCTGTAGGTCCTGTCCTTCATAACCTCGCTGCTGCATAAGAACATTAAGGAGAAACATATTTATTTCTATCCATATGTCATATAAATAAATAAAGCAAAGTATTTAAACAAAAAAAATGTTTTAAACAGAAAAAAAATGTTTTTTATTGGGGGGGGGGCAGTTTTTGTCAACACTGGTTTGCTACCATTATTATGTTTAAGTTCATATTTTTTCCTACATTATTATTTAAAGGCTGACATTTTTTATGTCCTCCTTGGACTTGAACTCTAACACTTTGAAGAACCTGTACTGGCCGATTTATTATTTTTTCCGAGATTAAGAAAATTGAAATTGAAAATATACAGAACTGTCATTCTGCCGGTAATACTTTACGGTGGCGAAAGTTACGGAGTACGACCTTAGCAGATGAACATAAATTACGTGTGTTTGAAATTAAGGTCCTGAGAAAAATATACTGGCCAAAACGGGATGAAATGACTGGAGAATGGAGAAGACTGCATAATAAAGAACTCCACGGAGTGTACGACTCACCTGATGTTGTAAGAATAATGAAATCGCGACGATTAACATGGGCAGGCCATGTAGCTCGGATGGGAGAAAAATAAAGAATATATTCCATCTTGGTTGTAAATCCGGAGGGAAAGAGACCGTTGGGAAGATCGAGATTACGTTGGGAGGACAATATTAGAAGGGATCTTGGAGAAATAAGTGTCTGTAGTGAAAACTTGCTTGATCTTGCCCAGCATACAGCCCGATGGCAATCGTTTGCTACTGCGGCGATGAACTTTCGAGTTCCGTAAGCCATAGAGCAAGTAAGTGAGTATGTAAGTAAGTAAGTAAGTAAGGATAACATGATTTTTCAATACAAAATAAGTTATCATTTTAATATTCGGTCAGACTTTATTTATTTATTATTATTATTGAGGTTAAAATTCTCTACTTAAAATAGAGAAAAATATGAAGAATCTCCATTTCTATAATTGAATAGTTGAGAAAAAAGAATAGATTAAGAAAAAAAGATTCCAAAAGAAACAAACCACTCGGCTCCCGTGCCGCTAGTGTGAACCGTCCAATGCTGTGCAATGGCCCGTAAGGAACTTGCGGCTGCGGCACGGTTGCTGCACTGTTTCGGCAGCCGCAGAATGTTTGAACCGCTCCATTTATTTCAATGGCCCATAAGCTTGCGTGTGGCTGCCGCACGGCTCCTTACAGATGGCGTACATTTTATTTCAGCGGTATTTTGTCTAAACTTCGTGGACGAATATCACCGTTTAAAATTTTGCCATTCTTAAGTTCACAGCTGCAATAGTTGACTGGTTCAAAAGTTCGCTAATTAAAAACTCGAGTGGTTCAAAAGTTGGCTAGTTCAATACTTTGCCGTTCAAAAATTCGTGATTCTAAAGTTCGATATTGCGCAACTAAGAATGTAATAAGCTCCCAATACACATATAACGAATAATAATTAATTTGAGAGAGAAAGAGTTCATGTGTAGATATGTTAATAGATAGAGATACATATTTACTTTCTAAGTATTATCATACAGGTGTACATAAGTATTCAAGGCGGAAGGAATGCAAGCTTTTCATTCTTTTAACTGAAAATGAAAATGGGGTCAAAGCAATGCTTACGTAATTTTTTCTTTAAAACATATGGTAATGATTATGATACAAGGAGATGTAAAGTATTTGAACCACGAAATAACAATAAGAAATTTAACGATTCATACGTAAACAAAGGGGAGGGGGTCGGGAAACAAAATATTTATATATTAGCTGTAGTTGATGGCCTTCCAAAGACTCAGTCGAATGATGAGTCCACACTTCAGCTCTCTTATAGAGGCATATCATCCAAGCATTTGATGTATTGTGAATATGTTGAGAAAGAAACAGCGAATAACTGAAGTACGTATGGAACAGCTTATTGCAGGACATCAAGATGAGAAACAATTCAGAAAGTATAGGGAGATAGCCCGCTGAGTAGCTGCTATAGTAGAAGATTATGGAATTTTCCTTAATACGTGGAATCTCACACAACTTCAAGATTGACGAAACTAACAAATTTCAGAAGATCCTAACAACAAAGTATTATGGACTGATAACTTTCATTA
Organism: Lepisma saccharinum; assembly: GCA_022664845.1. Classification (NCBI taxonomy): domain Eukaryota; kingdom Metazoa; phylum Arthropoda; class Insecta; order Zygentoma; family Lepismatidae; genus Lepisma; species Lepisma saccharinum. The sequence goes on along the minus strand of JAGDQP010006933.1, from coordinate 7,501 downwards.
AAATGTAATAGACATAATGGCAAAATTTAATGTGTTGGTGTTAAAGTTATAATTAACTGATAATAAACACTGTACAGTCACTTTCAGTTGAAAAGTAAAAAAGAAAAACTATTCACACCAAGGTAGGTTCCAGCTCGAGAGAATGTGAGAGGGGTGTTTTAAACCCAGTGAAATTTAAATTAATGATGGACACATAATTAAAAAAAAAAAGTTTGTGTAGGCAAGTAAATATTTTCTTGCCAGACCCCCTTCCTTTGTGCTTACTTAAGTGTTGTCAAATTTCTTATTGTTATTCCATAGTCTCCAGTAAAATTGTGTAGAATATAAGTTGGACACCAGTTTTGGATGGATATTTTTCTCTCATACCCGCCCACCGTACCCTGGGACTTTCTGGCGGCCGGCGAAATCAACTCATCCTGTATGTTTTTTATTTCCTTTGGCAAGATGGGGCAGTACTTTAGTGATCTGACCCCCACTTTGGAGAGCAAAACCATGGCAGAACTGCTGCTATCACGGTACATCGCACCGACCGACACTTTGGTGGTTTGGCAAAATTTAAAAGGAGCCAAATGCATGGTCCTCATGGACTGGACAGCTAGAGATCCCTCCTGATATGCACAGATGTAAGAGGATATGTTTTTTAAGGCACACACACCACGTTTGAGTAGTTTTCCCCTTAAAGTTAAGAGTTAGTCTCATTTTTAGCGAATCATCCTTTTCCTCGCCCGTGCTTTTAAAGCCAAGATTATGTTGCCCGAACGACTGCAGTACGTTTAGTAGATACTGCATGTTGGTTTTCTTAGGATATGCAGTACATACAGATCGAAGGCAATATTAATTTCTTCCTTCAGCTGCTGCTGATTCAAGTTTTCTCAGGTTATCGAGCGCAGCTCGAGACAGGAACATGACCACTAGAAGAATGTATGTGGTTATCTCACAATCAAGCTTTCCTGTACAGTTCCTTTTCCCTCTCTGTAAGAGGTCATTGCTTTTAATTTAGTAAACAGTGGCGGAGCGATTTATTTTGTGCCGTCGTAAGAAGCATGTCTTAGAGTCATGCTAAAAATATTGTCGAAATTGTAAAATGTCACGATTCGGCCAAAATCTTTTTCGGCAATATTTTTCTCGAAATTAGTGGATCTTCGTTCTTCGTAATTTGACCCCCATAATTGTTTTGATTTGTATCACATTCGTTTGTATTCTTTTTAAAAATCAATCTCGCGACACAAGAGTGCATATTCGCGTGTTGTGTGTTTTATGCATTCTTATGGCCGTTTTTTGAGATCATCAAGTGTTCGTTCATCTTGAAAACCCTTTTTCGCGTGAGTGATTTTCGAATACAGGAGTTTTTGATTCCAATTATTTGCTTACCACTGGTAGTTGGACTGTAACGGGTTGTAGCCAGTTATCATGACAGTCCAGTTGCGTTGCTGGTTACGAGATATCAGTGTTGCTCGTGTTAGAAGCGTTCGATGGATTTTGAACCACAACGTAGCGCAGTTTTGCGGGATCATTGATTGTTTGAGTAGGTCTATCTGTTGCAAGCTTGTTCTTTCAGCAAATAGTCGCGTTAATAGGGGTTTGTTTACGAAGACAGGGCCGAATGCATTTCGGTGAGCTCGCTCGGGTGTTTAAGGATTTTTTGTTCTTCAATTCTATGGTTTCTCTAATTCGACTTTAAGATTATTTCCTGGATTTTAAAGCCAGACCTTGCTTGGTGGTGTGTTTATCTACTCACTCGAAAAAAGCTGGTCTTTTAATCGACACTAGGTTTGGGGGTCGTACAAATTTCTACCTCTAAGTTTAGGTGTTTTCATGTGACAATATTCTTGACAGAATGGGTTTCAAATTCGTCAAGCGTTCCATCAACTTTTTTTTTAAATGGGAGTTTTTGATTTTTTTTTACATTGGTGCTATCCGCTCTAGGTTTATTAACCCATGTTTTCTAGAATTTGAGTTTATTATTGTGTTATTCCTAGTGTCAACTTCCCCATTTTTAAATGTCTACCTTACAGCTTCGTCGTCCCAAAATATCCATCCAAGTGCTCGTCACTTTAAGGTATGATTTCCTCAGGTTCACGAGACGAACACTGGGAAGGACATTCACCTCCCCTTGATCCCGGCTTGAGACTACAATATGGTTTTCCAAATTTACCGAATTGCGTCCGCAGTGGTGTGTTCTTGTAGGCGGAACGGGCCCACATTCAGTCTGTGTGTGCACCATTCACCAAAACGTTCATTTAATAATGGTTGGATAAAAGTTACAGTCCAAGTATTCAGAAAGTAATCTTGTGGATAAAATGATTTGCTCAGTAGGAAACGAATCCTGCATGTTGGGAGAGTGCAAAGACTATCCAGGTCCAGATGACATTGTAGTACTTCTGCAAAATCTGGAAAACTATGACCTAGTTGAACAAGTCAGTTTTAACCAGTGAATTTATACGAACAGAACCACACTTGTTACATTAACCTTGTCGTATGAAGAGTTCGTAGAAGAACTAGTGGAAAAGTTATGGAATGGTATATGTACCCACAGCTATATAGCTCAACATCGGGCAAAGGATTTTACATGGAGATTTAGTAGAAAATTAGAATTTTCTAGTTCAGGATGCGATGCAGGGCTTCCACTGGGTGAACGATCAAGCCACTATCCACCCATTCGTGGCTTCTATTTCACAAGGAGAATAAACTAAACCTGTGTCGATGTCCGCCAACATAAGTAATTGTATGACCCGCATAACAGAGACGATCTACGCATTTTAGGTTGTTGTAGTTCCACACTTACAGGCCTTGGGTCCAGAGCTTACCAAGGTTATATATTTCAGAGATGGAGCTGGCGGACAAAATAAAAACATTCTCGAACCTGCTGGCGGATAACATTCTCGAACCTGCTCACCATTAGAGAGGTTTTCATTTGGAGGTCGAATGGATTTTTTGCCACCAGTCATGAAAGAGTCCTTGCGATGGTATCGGAGGATGTATTAAGTGTTTGGTGGCCAGACCAAGTCTTCAGCGACTGTACAACGAAGAGCTCTTAACACCGGAACAGCTTTTTAGTTTGGTTCCCAATGCATCGCAAGGATTAAGTTCTATGTATCAAAAGAACAGGTTTTGAAGTGAGGAACACCTTAAGCAACGTTTCGCATTGCGTAGGGCAGTTTCTATAACTCGGGAGAATCATTGCTTCGTTCCTATATCAAATAATACCTTTAAGGTGTATCGTGTGTCGGGATATCAAAAGTACTCCGAAGGAGTTCTTTTTAATGATTCTGGTGACTCTGGAAAAACCTTTGCCTGCGTTGAATAGGTGGCCTGTGTGTGTAAACAAATGGTGGGTTGGTTTAGTTTTCGACAAGAATGATGAGAATAAGGATGTTTACGTAACGTTCCTACATCCTTCTGGTAAATGCACATTCCACTGGCCCAAAGATGATGACTTCTGCTGGGTGAAAGTAGAAAATATACTAAAAGATCATCGGAGCCCCTACTATCGAAACTGGACAATTATACAAAGTTGACAAGAAAGAGCAAACAGAAATAAATGGTTTGTTTGTGAAGTATTTTGTTTAATAATATGTCACAGTTTGATATTTGATAGAGAATTGTTAGTTTTTCATGTGTGTAATTATATCTTGTAGTCCAGTATAGAAATGAAATGCCATTTTACGCAATTATATTTGCATTTTTTGACAATTGTTCATACTACCTTAGAAGCAAATACACATTTATCCCCCTTACTAAAGGCAACAACGTCGTCAAGTAATATACCAAAGCTCATGTCGCTGGCTACTATCTCAAATTGGGAATTAGGGGTCAAAATTATAAAAAACAATTCATACATTTTGCAGTGTTTTGCATATTTTAAACAATCATGTGCAAACGAGACTAAACTAGTTACATATTTAAAGAGGCTATTAAAACAATAATAGAGGCTTTTAATTTGACTCCTGGTTCAACGTCGTACTTCTAACATTTACAGAGATATGAATTACTTTCAGTCTTGAGGCAAAGTAGTAAATAATCCAAGATGTCGGCTAAAACCTACATTTTGACACCTGTAAAACCTAAGATATGCAATTCAAAAATTTAATATTTGGGAAATCTTAGTTTCTCATTCGACCCAATCACAGTACCAAGTTTCATCAAAAATCAAAACAAGTAGTGGCATCTCTTTTCTTCATTTTTGGTCGTTTTGACGTGAAATTCCGCACTTGTAAAATTAGTTATGGTGTCTTTTAGATTTAGAAACTACCTTCTTGATTTATATGAATTGTGTTCCAAAATCTTTAATAAATTCCATCCTTTTGCTGAAACGATTTCCGAATAATTTCCACTCTGTTCCGAAACTCTAATAATCGTAATATTCTACAATAGTAGTGAATAATTGAGGAGTCATTCCGGAAATATTGTTTTTACTTGTAATGAATATGCTTCAACAATCATGGTACGCAATCGCAATATTCTCAGTGTTGTTGTATCTTCTTAAATATTCCTATCCTCTTTGGAATGATCTTTCCAAGACATTTCGCAGTGAAGTGTCAGAATTGTTGTTTTTAACCTACAATATTCATAATGTAACGGTGAATAGTGGCATGTTAAAAGTCCAGAGTTAAGATTAGTATAATCAGTTATTAAGCTCCAACGATGGGTGAAAAGTATTATATATTTACATAGATGTTGTAATTAAAGTTTTTCTTAAAACAATCCAATTTGTGGCAACAGAAAAACACATGTACATGTAATAAATTGTAAAATATTAAGTTATAGATTAAGTATGAAACATTGACAATGAAATAACGAAATATTTATAAGAGAAAATTATATGTCCGTTGATAAAATAAGTATGTTTGCAAGTTTCTTGTTAAATACTGGTCTGGAACGTTACGACGTTCCTTGACGATATTTCTGGTTAGGGACGAGATTTACCAGGTGTATAAGCTTAAATCCGCTGTTTGCCCATATATGGCGTTCGTGAGCGTATGAAGCTACCATGGGCACGCCAGACCTATTGTGTGGATGAGTTGGACCTCTGGCAACACGAATCAGTGCACATAATCAGCAAGTACAGACAACAACACACATTGTTCCGTTGGTAAGCATGGCTAGTTTTGTGCCAGAAAAAGAGCATATGCGGGAAGCTCTGCTTTTCTGCTTCCATTTGAAGAAATCGGCTGCCGACGCGCATCGAATGCTTGTGGAGGCCTATGGTGACAGTGCTTTATCGGAAACAACATGCTGAGATTGGTTTCATCAGTTCAAAGACGGCAGTTTTGACCTCAGTGACAAGAAGCGTGAAAATCGGCCCAGGAAGTTTAAGGACCATCAATTTCAGACGCTGCTGGACGAAAACAATACCCAATCGCTACAAATGCTTACCGAGCAATTGGGCGTTACTCAAGCAGCCATTTCCATGCGTCTACGTGCCATGGGAAAGCCCAGAGGATCGGAAAATGGGTGCCGCATGAATTGACCGATCGGCAGCTGGAGAGACGCCAACGCACTTGCGAAATCTTGCTCACCAGACAAAGAAGAAAGTCGTTCCTGCATCGGATTGTGACGGGCGATGAAAAATGGATATATTTCGCTAATCCAAAACACCAGAAATCATGGGTTGATCCCGGCCAACCATCAACATCTTCCTCGAGACCAAATCGCTTCGAACGGAAGACGATGCTGTGTGTTTGGTGGGATCAACAGGGTATCGTCTACTTTGAGCTGTTGCAACCGGGTCAAACTGTCAATGCCCACCGCTACCACCAACAGCTGATCAACGTGCACCGTGCTCTGTGTGAATAAAGGCCTGAGTATCAACAAAGACATGGCAAGCTGATATTCCTCCACGACCACGCCCCATCGCACACTTCAAAAGTGGTCCAAAATTACTTGGATACACTTAAGTAGGATGTGCTACCCCATCCCGCTTGTTCACCAGACCTGGGCCCTACAAACTACCATCTGTTTGCGTCGATGGGTCACGCCCTCGCTGAGCAGCACTTCGATTCGTATGCAGACGTCCGAAAATAGCTTGAGTGGTTTGCCTCCAAAGGGCAGGACTTTTTTCTGCGTGGTATCCACAAATTGCCCCAGAGGTGGACAAAATGTGTAGCTAGCGAGGGAAAGTACTTTGAATAACTTGCTTTGTGCTTTCTATGAACGCACAATGTGTTTTGCTGACTACAAAACAGCGGATTTAAACACCTGGTACATACTCACTTCTAGTACAGTTAAGCAAAGTTTTCCTAATGCTTTCCCTTGCTATCGTAACTCATTTATATTCATAGCTTGCACTCATTTTGAGATTTCACTGTGAAACAGTCACAATTGAAAGAAATTATTTATTGACATTTTCGTAGTAGTTTGCTGATTTGACCCAGGAAGTCCTACATTTAAAGCCCAAAATTTGAGATTTTGACATTTCCGGGCTGATTAAAAACTAACCTTTGGTCTTTGAAGCACTGTTGTCTTGTCAAACTTTGCCCTCTACTTTCGCGCATATTACAACATTGCAAATGGGGAGTTTAAAGAACATAGTAGCATGAGATGGGATGGTAGTGGGTGGATGTGATAATGATTGCGTATTAAACTGCCATCTGCTGGAGTTCTTTTCCTTACCTTTCTTTCGTTTTGTCATCTTCGCAATGTTTGTCGGGATATTATAAAGAGAAGACATGATGAAACTTTATGCTTCTATCTTACGAGTCTAGGTAAGAATGGTTTGATATGATGGGCATGTGACATTACGAAACTCACCTTGAATATTCATATTAGAGAGAACTTCAGTTCGAATCAGACATAGACAACTGCAACATTATATACGAGGTTTTCTACGAGATATGGAAGATTTTCTCTTACTTAGGGCAAACATCTATATAACTATACGAAAGCTTATATAAGTATCTGTCTATCTATCTTTTGTTATAAATACATGAATATAGGTGAGTCCATAACCGCTATGTTTGCGTAATCGGACGGCGTAAGATGGTGAAATATGTGTAATTTCATACTTCGGATGTAAAATAATTGTTCAAAGAAGCCTAGCTTATGTGTTTTAACCCATTTAAGCCCTACTATATAGTGTTTTTACTCCAGATGGCTAAATAATGCATAGAAAACGTCTGTGAGACGCTTTGTGACCCCATTTTGAGAGCGACTTTACCTTAATATCGGGCATTTGTGGATATATATTGCTTTGTTTTTTTTATAAAGCATACGAAAAGTTTGTAAGATTTCTTCCGACCCATATTTATGTACACGAAGGAGATAATATCTCGTAAGAGGACAAAAATGGTATTTAAGATGTATGGAACTTCTGTTCAAAACTATCTTTAGCAGAAAGAACTTTATTGAAACAGAAAGAGTTCCAATTAAGCATCAAACTTGAAATTCCACGAGACGTAATAGACAGGACAGAACCTTTTGGGGTAAAATTTGACATTTTAACATGAAATCAAAGTAGAAAAAATCTGTGAATTGTATTTTGATAAAGATTTATCATGGATAT
>JAGDQP010006932.1:52092-69755 GCA_022664845.1 Lepisma saccharinum | reverse complement strand
ACCTCATTCTGATCCTCTAATATATAGTTATCAAATATAATAACAGATCATTGCTTTCAATCATCTAATTTTATAACAGAAGGTTTAAATGTAGCCAATTGCTAGTGGAACCTTTCTTGTATATCATTATAAATGTACTGCAGTTGTTGATACTTGGGTTGTAGCTTATAGAGAATGTCTACCATTTCGATAAAGCAAATTTGGAGCTAGAATGAAATTATCAATAACTAGTGTTGTTTTTCCACAACGTGATATGTCTATTATTAAGCAACGAATATTATTAGGAAGAGGATCACCATTCAACTAATCATAAACATTAGGCAGCCAAAGTCGTTTCTTAACACTCCACATTTTAAACTATTTATATTATAGCTTTAAGATCGATCCAAGAATTATGGTCTGAAGATAAACTTAAACATTTAACATACGGCTTGCTTTTAGTTCTCCGTATAACCTTTTCAATTAAGTATACATGAGGGTGTTTGGTCTTCATTAGTTCTTGCTCATAAAAACAACCCTTAATAATCTCATTGCGTTCGTCTTTTAAATGATATGTAGGTGGATCAGTCTTAAAACAGTAGCTATTTGAAACATTTCTGTGCTCCAATTGCGTGTGAAGCCTCTTTCAAACTTATTCTTAAACTTACTAATTCGAACATAGTACACTATATTTCGCCTTCGAGAATGATGTATACCTTTTGCTATATACTGTTGATATTAATTTTTGTTCGTTTTCTTTCTTCACGGCGTCAATAGGTTTCATTTTGACCGTGATATGTTTTTATTGCTATACGTCTTCATTAGTGCTTGTAATATATTATACCATTTGTAATTACCTTACAGTGTGAATTGCTTTCATATTAAATTACGTAATGTTGTATTAAAACGTTCAACAATACTAGCTTTTTATCACTGTATGAAGAATAATGAGTAATCCTTTTGATTCATTATTTAATAAGCTCTTTATTATAAAACTCGCTACCGCGATCTGTTTGCAAATACTTTGGTGCTTGTTGAGTTCTTTTGAGTATTGAATTAAACGCGCGTGTAACTTCATTCCCTGTTATATCTATTTTTAACTGGTATAGTCCATGTATACTTACTGAAAGTGTCAAATGGTTAGAAGATAAGAATAACGATAAGCGATAAAGATCAAATCAATAGATATTGGGTATTCGCCAGGTGAAAATTTATCTGATCGAACTACAAGCACATCATCTTCTACAACATCAAACTCATGAGGTAAAATTTCATCTTCAGATGGTTCATCTGGTACGATTCCGCTACCTTCATGTATTCCTAATGATAAGTTGTCATACTTTTGTCCACCGCTCGCCGAATATATATCAATACGAAACTCTTTTTTCTTCTTCCTAATACAATGAAAACCATAATTTTAAGTTTTCCAAGAAAAGGTATTTCGAAATAGGGTGTATTCATATCAAAGAGATATACTTTACACCAGCATTACCACGCGTGAAGTCACGTTCCTTATTAGGTATTGTATAAATTTTAAAGAAATGAACACTACGTGAATTATGTATTGATGTTAATAGTTCATTAAATTTAGCGTACGTATATTGCCCTATACAGATCGCTTTTTAATTTATGTTCTAGGTCTTTCAGTTTTGCAACAATATCATTCTTTCTTTTATCGTTATTAGAATTAAAGTATGTTATCGATATGAAATTTTTAATACTGTCTTGCACCTCCCAAAGTTGAGTCACTGTAGGCATTTGAGACATTGATGCTTCTACATTACGAAAGTCAATAATGTTAGCCTATTTTTTAGATAAGTTATTAAGAGAATTATTCACACAAGTATATTTCGTTTCTATACCAAGAATTTGTTTCTGAATATCAGCAATGAGTGTGTTATGCTTTAGTGTAGTATCCTCTAAACTTTTCAACATATTCTTTAACCCACTATTTCATTAACACCATGAACAGAAATGAATTTTGAATGTTCTTGTATTGCTTCTTCAACTTCATTTGAATGTTCAACACTTCTTGTATACCGGAAATATTTTCTAAAGTTGGGAGGAATTATATGCTAGTTTGAAGGTTTTGTAATTGAACCTTAATATTGTTTATCATTTCAGGGAGGTTTTCTGTTGTTTCGATTACAGTTTGAATATTAGTTATTGTCTTTTTAATTGTTTCTACTTCTTGCAAAGTTGGAATTGTGTTAATAGTTTCTTGGAGAGCAGTTAATTTAGAATTTATTTCATTTTGATTTTGATTTGTAGCTAAATCGTTTAGAGACTTACGTATACTCTCGATATCTGATTCCTGCGGTGTGTTCTTTTGAATTTCAATTAAAACACTTTCAACAGTGCTTACACCATGCTGAAGATTAATTAAATCTTTAGGAAGATTAAAACCCTCTAATTTCTTATTTAATTTTGCAAGTGCCTCCTGTAAACTACTTACCTCAGTGGAAATGTTATTCACAACAATCTGTAGATTATTTAATTTAATTTGAATATTTGTGACTTCTGATATATTATTAATTTTTGTTTCAAACTCACCAAGCTTTCTACTAATTTCTAATACATCACTATAAACAGGTAGGTTGGTTAGATCGTTACGGAGCTTCTTTGACTCATCAGCTATAGTTTTAAGTTCATTTTGTAGAGTGGAAATAACCTCTTGCATCCTTTGAAGGTCTTGGGAGGTTATTTTGAAGAGTATTTTCTAATGCATTCTCAGTAATTTGAAAAATATTAAATGCATTTTGTAACTCCGTAAGCATTTTAATCAAGTTATTGACTAAGTCTTGTGCAGTATTACTGCTGTTCGACTGCTGTAATTGTAATGAATTGATTCTTTATTAATTGTACTTCATTTTGAATTGTCGTTATAATATTTTGAACTTCAGTTAAATCATTTTTATTTACCAGCTGTGAATACATAAGAATAATACTTTTTCAACTCATTATCAAGCTTTTGAAGTAGATCTAGTATATGTTGCTGCCCCTCTGTGATTTCCGTTTCAATATTTGAAGATAACGTATTTCGTAGTGCATTGATTTCACCCTTTTTTACTTTAATCCTTTGATCCTGTTAACTGATTTTCATTAATGTGTGAACGAGCATCTGGTAATGTTTCATGCTCATGCGACTTATATCAAGGGAATACAAATAGATCAGTAGGCATAATAAATAATAACAAATATATTATAATAAAATTTATAGAAAAAATAAACAGTTTTTGAAACATTTATACTACACCTGTATAAAATTAGAGAAACAACAAAGTTAAAGTTTACGTACACTGATTACATATTGTTCCATTTACTAAACGATAACGCCCCCAGGGCAATGTTTGTACCTTACAATCTAAAATACACCGCTTATCATCATGTGAGTCAAGAGCTACTTTATTTACCTTTTCAGTATAAATTTCATTTTTTTCTGATCTGATTTGTCGTTGTACTCTTCTTTGCATTTCCCCTGACTGTAAACAACACTTAAAGTCATCAAATGAAATAGTTTGATCCACATTTTCGTAAACCCTTGATTCTCTTTCTAGTTTCAGTATTTTAACATCTTGTATTGCATGCAGTTTGGCACGCAAACCAACACAATCTCACTGATTGGGACACCCATAAAGTCATAATTCATCTTACCTAATTGCACCTTATTCATTGCAGAAATCTGATATTCATTGGGCTGTTCGTAATTAGAAGTATCAAAATGTTCCAATAGTTCATGAATATCTTTATAAAAATCATTTGTTTTAATGTAATACACAAAAGAATCAGTATTATTGTATGCAATACTAATGTTTCCTCGATACCGTAGCTTTATGACTTCGTAATGAAATTGATATATGTATAATTCAGAAAGATCGATCACTGCTGCTCCTACATAATTTGCTTTACCTAATTTTACTGTTTTCTTTAACATATGAACTAAAACTAAATTTTCTTCATAGATCTCTCGTGATTTGAAACGTGGTGATGCCACAAGCTTTCAACACTTCTTTTCAACAGTTTCAAGCCTCACATCAATCCGATTGCTTACATTTTTAATATACTTACCATAAATCGCGTTATTCATTAATTTGTAAAAGTCTTTCTGAAAGTCTGTAGTTGTAGCAGTGCGACGATCTGTATTGCTATTAATATATGACTCGAGCCATTTGGATTGTTTAAACCATAGCATATTATGTACATGACGAAGTTGCAACCCATGACGTAAATAGAATTGTAACAGTCGATAATGCAGTATGTAATTCTGTTTATCATTTAGTGTAAGCAAGAGCTTTTTACATTTACCGTGAGGAGGAATTTCGTTTGTTGGAGCCATGGGGAAATCTTGATGTGCATCATGCAACTCTTTCGAATAATGCAGATCTAATTTGGCAAAGAAACCGAGTTCATTGTGTTCTGGGTACTGCAATATTTTGTGATTATTATTCCATGATGATGGCGATGATTCCCAATGAAAATTGCCATAGGGTAAAGATTCAACCATGGCCGAATCATAAAGATTATTCATATCCAAATACATTAAAAATGAGTGATCTTTATTAGGATTATACACGTTTGGAATATAGGCATTATTTGCCTTGGCATGGTGTAATGTGCATTCAGTAATTCCTCCTCTAATACAATGTTGAATAAAGAGATACATGTTTACATCTGACAGTAGATGCAGATCTCGTTTGGATTCATAGAGCATTAGAGTCCATCCCAGTTGGGGTGTTGTGTACAACGTCCAATTCATATGCCTCAAAACATGTATCTCCAAAATTCTGCACGACATCAGCAGTCAATAAAACATAAAATTTTAAATATACATCGCGATAGTCAGCAAAAGTTTTACAGTTAAACTCTTGCCACACTTTCTTCGCAAAAGGCATAATCTTCTTCACTACATACAGTGTTATTTAATGTATTATTAAAAGAGTTACATGCATAGGACCAAAACGGCGTTGAACCAACACGGCGTTGGACCAACACGGAAACAAGACTGCGTTGGACCAACACGGCGTTAGACCAATAATAATATCCGGCGTACGACCAACACAGTAAAATACAAATATTAATAATAATGAAATAATTATGTAATAATAATTAAAAAACTCTAGCGTGGATTGGCACCGCGTAAGGCCAACACGACGTTTAACAAATACGGCGTTGGACCAACACGGCGTTGAAACAACACGGCGTTGCACCAACACGGCGTTGCACCAACACGGCGTTTGACCAACACGGCGTTTGACCAACACGGCGTTGATCCAACACGGCGTTGATCCAACACGGCGTTTGACCAACACTGCGTTGGACCAACACGGCGTTGGACCAACATGGTGTTGGACCAACATGGCGTTTGACCAACACGGCGCTTGAGCAATACGGCATTATATCAACACGGCGATGAACCGACACAACTGTGTATTGCTAATGCAGTATTGCTTTGTCTATATATATATCAAATGACGGGTGGTTGGTTGTTTGAAGATTTTATCTTTTTATTTTTCTTATTTATTTCTTATTTCATTTATGTACGGTAGGCATCTCATGCTCAGGCAGAGTTATTTTTATAGTGCTAGTATCCAGACACCGAGCACTAGTAAAGTGTTATTTTTTTATTTCCCTCCGCCACTATACTGGGCTTAGGTACTTTTCTTCAATGCGGCTAGCCAAAGTAATGTTTTACTGCAGTTTACTAGAGTTTACAATTGCATTTCTCAGTATAAAATGTTTGCGCAGCAAATGTCTTAACCATTTTTATTTCTTTTTATTAGTCTCCAGTATTGTTCGTATTTCGCCTATTCTGTTAATCACTTCCTTATTTCGCATCTTCTGTATCCAGCTTATTTTTTCTATTCTTCTCCATATCCACATTTCCGCTCCATACAACATAATACTCCTTACAAAACATTTCATTAATCATTTTCGTAACTCTTCGTTCAGAGATCCGCAGAAGAGATTCTCTTTCTTAGGCTATCGCTATTCTCGCCTTGAGCTCTTTCTCACATTTCACATAATCGCTTATGATACTTCGCAAATACCTGTCCTACTTTTTCACTTCTAATCTTGATGTTTGCTATATGTTCCAATTACCATCTCTGTTGTTTTATTCACATTTATTTTTATTTCATGCTCTTCACAGCTTTTCTGCAGTTGTTTTAATGTCTTTTTAAGTGATGTCTCATTTTCTGCAAATAGAACCATATCATCCTCAAAGGTAATGCTATTCAAGTACTGCGTCGCTTTCGAAGCGTCTCTATAACTTCTTCTAGGTAATATACAGGGCAAAATAGGGTCAAACTTCGAGGGGTGATTTCTCACATCAAAACAAGAGAAAAATTCATTTCAAAGTGTTGTATCATGCATAGTGACGGACTTATAGGCGCTCAAAGTTAGTGTAGCATCGACACAAATCACGTCATACATCGATATGTAATGGCGTGGCTTGTGTCGGCTTAGCAATGCATAATGGAAGTAACCTACTCCCACAATCTCTAAAGAATATTTTCGCCTTTCTTCTTTTTGTTCATATTTGGACACGATGAGCATGATGGTTACCTCGTTGGAATTTACAATCCATGAGCATTTCATTGAGGTATAAATCATCACGATAATTAGAACCTGGTCAAAGCCATAAAAGTAAGGGTCTATGATTTTCACACAATCCTTGGTGGGACTCTAGTGGTTAAATGCGTGCGAGACAAAAATGAGATCAATGACCATCACCATTGACATTGTATTCATGTTAGTCAAAATAGAAAGCTGCATTAAATTATAGTATAAAGTGAAGTATTAAATGCTGGATTGAAAGGAAACACCTGTTTTGTATCAATTGAATAAAATTAACACTAAATCCCAAAACCACTTCAAACTGTATCTTTGGGAGCTTCTTCAATAAGACCCATGCTCTTTCATGACTCTGTTCTCTCCTTGAGTGACATACTCGTACCGACTGATTCTGCCAGAACCGGCCTTTAATGGGAGACACAGGCTCATCATTAATTTTTACGGTAAAAATCGATAGAAAGCATGCAAAACTTTGGTTACACCCTCCCAATTTTGGCTCTATACCCTCCAAATTGAAAATCCTGAAAGAATCAAAGCTTGTACCCCTTTTCTCTCATCTCTCGTGGTGACCATTACTTCTCTTTAAAACACTTTCTTGTAAATGAGATAAATATTCATCTTTGGGAAAAATATTCTCTTAACTGTGCATCGAGTAACTTTTTCTTAAAATTGAGATTTTTTTTAAAAACAATTATTTTGAGCGGAAATTGCTTAAAATTGGGAAAAGTTTTCTGGCTTTGGAGAATATATTTTTTTTGTCTCATTTCTTGATGAAGAGTAGAATGCTTTAAGTTTCTCTTGTCTGAGAAATTATGTCCAAATATACGAGATTGGTTATTCATAAACATTCAGATATAGGTCTAGGTATCTTAAAACAGGCTCGTAGCCAAGTTGGGGCCAGTACTGGCGGCGTCTGCCCTGGAAGGATTTTTGCTCTTTCATGATGCGTTACCTTAGCAAACGTGGATTCAGAATTTGCATTAATAATAATTCTCAGATTTAGTAGGGAGCTAAATTTGCATTGCAGTCGATACACTCCGTAGTAAGCAAATTAACAAGTAGTCACCACTATTTGTTTTATATTTATCTTTAATCATTTTATAATTATCATGAAAATTCGCGTATGAATTTACGAGCATAACTCAAGGAAAGGAGATGTTTGTTTTCACAAGTGTCACCAACTGTCGTTTCAGTCCAGTGTCGCGAAGTACCGTAAATTATGCAGTACACAGTGCTTTCATCTGCGCGTTTTCACAATACTCGGTATCTATATATTTGGCGATTTATAGGTTTTAACATATCATAATGTTTTGGGGTGAGGAGACTCGAATGGCGTTGAAATATATTTCATAATGTCCATATGGAAGCATTTTATTTAAGAAAAAAAACAAGTGAAACGGTGAAGAACATGTTTTTGTAGATACCGAGTTTGGTGAAAACGCCCCTCAATTGTAGGATACATACTCTATATTCATCGCTTAACACTGCTGTTGGATGACACTGCGTTTTGCTCTAGCCTAGCCGGAACCATTTTCATTGTTCATTTAGTTACTTGTTCCTGTATGAGATATAGAAAGAAAACATTATTTGGTTTTGAGATCAGGAAAGAAGTCGTTTGTAAGATTCACCCGAGAGAATGTGAATGAATATCTCTGAAGGTAAAGTGATCTCTACCAGCAAGGATATACGTTTACTTACGAGCAGAGATCCACGACTGGAGCACAAAGTAAGTAGTTGCAGGCAGTGCAAATTGTTGAATGTAACCAAAAGAGACAGGCTGATTACACAATATATAACAGATCTATGCCTACAACGAAGAATGTGATCTGGAAACAAAGTGCCAGCCAATAAAACAATCTATGCTAAAAGAATTTCCGAAACCAATAAGAGTTACAGTCGTGCTGTTCCATATGAACAGTTTAAATGTCTGGCGTACTATATCGTAAGAGATGTGGCATCTTGCCATGCGTATATGAACGACATCCCTTTTGGTTCAAAGAAGCAACATTAATAGAAAATGGTTATCGAAACTGGAAAATTACTCAAGACTTTAGTCGAGGGCTTCCAAGGCAGGAGAAAACGGTATTCTATATTGAAGCCATAAAAATGTGGAAAGACAAGTATATTTTGGCTTCTGCATGCTCATCTGTCTCAACTATTATTGATGAAAATGTACTGGAAAATCAAATACCTGTGAAATTTTATGTCAAATTGCACAAAATTTTCATATGTTGGATGATGCATATAGTAAGAAATGTTTGACTCAAACACAATGTTACAAATGGCCACTTTCAATAGGCCACAGTAATAAGTGGAGGTTGGAGTTATAAGAAATACTTGATCTTTTATCCAGCAGAATTGTTTCACTGTACGCCTAATAGTTAGACAACCAACATGACAGTACAAATATGCGCAAAAGCATGGAATGCCAGGATATCCCTCCATTTGGAGGAAGAAGGAATGAGTCACTGATGACCATTTAGAGAACTACGAGATAGATAGGCAGAAATCCCATTATTGTCTTATTCAAACACACACACACACACGTATATATATATATACATATATATATATATATATATATATATATATATATAGAGAGAGAGAGAGAGAGAGAGAGAGAGAGAGAGAGAGAGAAAAGCATGAAAGAAGACGGAGAAAGAGCGAAAAAAGAGATGAGAAATAAAGAAAGAAGGAAAGAAAAATGGCAAAACACATGGAAATAACTGAAATTTTAACGGTTATGAATATCCAGTCTGCATCTCTCTCCCCTGTCCTCCTCTCTCTCCGTTTTGTGCTTTTCTTCCTTTGCGGAATAAATCTCTTTCAGGAGCAATCGCGAACATCATTTACAATACTTAATTCCTTGAAGAAAATAATTGAAAATCGGAAGTGGAATCGAACCATAAGAATGAAAACCTCACACGATGATCACCTAGATATACAGACCATAACGAAGGAGTTGTTAAATCAGCCATTAAACTCGCTTCTGTCATCGTTTTATTTATACACATCCTAACTTTCAGTACCTTCTCTCCACGTTTCCATGAGCACAAATTTAGGATAACCTACAAAAAAGTAATTATTAATAATACATATGAACATACAAACATATATTTTGAACTAAAGAAAATAAGAAGAAAACTTGACCCCACGCCGGGAATCAAACCAGTTTTTTTATTTACTAACCTAACCGTTGTACCAATACACCAAATTGGCAACTACAAATTAATCGCTTGTCAGTGTTCTTTCGGTTAAGGATCGGTTAAGGATTATTTTTCCACTTCCTTAGGAATGCTAACTTCCTGTCTCTGGAGTGTCTCATTTCAGTATTGACAGAAATTGTCATGACGTCATACTTAGCTAATTGTAGCTACTTATGTATAATGACAAATAAGGGTGCCAATAAGCAGCTTCATTTCAGTTGCCAATTTTGCGTATTGGTAGAGTGTCGGAAAGCAAATCTGAAGGACCCGGGATCGATTCCTCGCCTAGTTTTGTTCATATTTTTTTTATTTACGAAAAATAACTTTTCTCTTTTATATATGTATATATGCATTAGGAAATTTAATAAAATTAGTAACCAAGGGAACTTGGAGATTAGGTATTGTCAATTACTGCTATCTTTATTGCACACACGGTTAAATCTTGTTTTTCTCCACAAGTAGGAAAGTGTGACGTCATCACAATTTCTGTCAATACTGAAATGAGATATTCGTCCTGTCTCTAGTCGATAATAAATGAATAAGGTAGAAGTAATGAATGCTCCTTATTGGCCTCCTGCCAGCCAATCCGATACGGTCCAATGTGAACTTTTAATTAACATCATTCACTGATTCCTTTTCACACCCTGTACATACTACATCTATGTATACCCATAGAATAGTAGGAACGCCAGGAGGCCAATCAGGAACCAAATATCTGTCTCGTTAAAAGTTGTGTTATGTAACAAGATTTTTTATTCAGAAACATTCGCCCTCCTCCACAGTATTGTCTAAACCTAGAATGTACTAAAATGAACATAGAATGGCGGGGCCATTCTCGCGCAGGCGGATTACTCCTTAAAAATTAAATATTACTACAAAGCAGGTGCTTTCAGTTGCCAGCTTGGCGTATTGGTAGCATGTCGGAAAGCTAATGAACAGCACCCAGTATCGAATCCTGTTGTGGTTTTGTTCATATATTTTTCTTCAAGAAAAATAAATTTTCTATTTTTATATACATACATATGTACACAATAAGAAATTTAATAGAACTAGTGGCCAAGGGCACGTGGAGGTTAGGTAAGTCTAAATTAATTCTTGTTATCTCAAGCTTTCGAAAATAGGACTTTCTCTGATTAGGCGCTAGTCTCCTCCACATCATAGGGCAAGCTCAGATGGAAACAATACGGCGCCCTCTCTCGCGTAGGCTCAGAGCTCCTTGAACTAGCACTGAGAAGGGTTTGTCCGGCAGCTCGTAGCTTGGCCTGGTGGTAAGCGTTTCGGAAAACTGATCCAGAGGTGTCGGAAAGCTGATCCGTGAATCTTGGCGGCTTGCTTGTTTTTCTGATCGACTATTTGAAATTCTAAAGGAACGGTTCTCTGAATAATGACAGTATCACGGCGATACCACCGGTGTTAAGCTTCCAGCGTGGCACGTTCGTAGCACGTTAGCTTACGAAATAAAAAATCCGGGTTCCATTTCCGGCGGGAGGGAGGAGGGCAAGATTTTTCTTTTTATTTCTTAAAAATATATTTTTATAAGCTCAAATTTATCATTTCAATTGCTTTCTTGCATTTTTGTAGATTATCTTAAATTAGTTTTCATGGCAACGTTGAGGTTAGCTATTCGCTCGGTGTGTAAGGGGGCCACGGTGTGTCCGAAGGGAACGCGGGGGTGGGGGTGGAGCAGCCCTCGTTTAGTGGTGGATATACGCGAAAGTGCTGTTGGCATATTCTAACTTACCATTTGGAGCACCATCTCATGCGCATTCATTGGCTAATCAAATCGAAGGGTTTCAATAACTAGACTAGTCAAAACATTTTTGCGACCGGAACGTGTTCTTGAAGAGATTCTGCTGCTTATAACACGCAGAGTTTTGTACGAACTAATTAACCGACTCTCACGTCAATTTGTTCCAATTTCGCGTGTTCGCACCGTAAATACAACGGACAAACCATGGTTGGAAGGTTCCTTAGGTTGCCTGGTAATTAAGGTCTTGAATGAATGGATCCGCGTTCGAGTATCGGCAGAGGCAATCCTTTTCTTTAAATATTTTATAAGTTCAAAGGACCTAGCAGGGTAAGATGGTGAAAAGTGCCTTGGAAGGAAGCGTGATAAAATATATTACCATATTCAGCATAAAAAATTATGGCTCTCCGCCAAATTTCAGCTCTAAAGATGCTAACCTAACCTCATAATAAATTAAAGTGTTTTCTGGTAATTTAGCTATATCTCGGGTGGATTTGCACCTGCTTTTTCGAATTGAAGGTTTTTTTCAAGCTCTACGAGATGGCATTTTTTCAGATTTGTTTTTGCAAAATTAAAATTTTAAGAGAGGTTAGAAAATTCGAAAACTGAATTTAAAACTATCACTACAGCTCGAAAACAATATAATAATATGTATGTTTAGTGGTTCTATAACCATGACTTATTTTAGACTTTTTAAAGTAGTAGAACATAACCTAATAAATAAAAAACGGCCTTTTGTCACTTTTAAGGTGTTATAGATTCGTTTCGTTAGCTCAAAGTAGTTTGTGGGATCCCTAAATCTTACAACGTTAATTTAACTCATTTCTCGACATTATACAATGATGAAATTTTCCACATCGATGTCAGTCGGGTGACAATACAACATTCCATTGTTACTTTCATATCATTCTATTTATATATATATATGATGTAGTAAAAAGTAATCCATTATTTTGCCAATAGATGGCTTCAGTGATCTGTAGCTCGCATTGTGTAAGTCCGATCGCGTTCAACGAGATGGCGTTCAAACAATGAGATTGCGTACTACAAACACTGTTCAGATAGTTGTGATGAGTTGACTCAGTGTTGTGTGAGCGCGCGTCAAAATAAACAATAGCAAAGAGAAAATACGCTATATTTTTACCGTTTTTCTTCAATAAAGGCGAAAACGCAAGCCAGGCGGCTGAAAATGTGAATAGTGATTATGGTCCTGATACTGTAACAGCCAATCACGAGCAATTTTGGTTTCGTCGATTCCGTTCCGGTAATTTTGACGTCAAAGATGTACCACGCACTGGGAGGCCACGTGTCCAAAATGTCGATAAAATCATGGACATTGTCGCGTCCGACCGTCATATAAGCACTGTTTCGATTTCCCAAGAGCTAAACATTGCACAAAAACCGTGAGGAACAATTTGCATAAGGCTGGATACACAAAGAAGCTTTATGTATGGGTGCCACACGAGTTAACGCAAAAAAACCTCATGGACCGAATTTCCATCTGCGAATCGCTGCTGAATCGCAACAAAAGCGACCCATTTCTGAAGCGGTTGGTGACTGGCGATGAAAAGTGGATCACTTACGACAACGTCATGCGAAAACGGTCTTGGTCGAAGCGCGGTGCGCCGGCGCAATAGGTGCCCAAGCCAGGATTGACGGCCAGGAAGGTTTTGCTTTGTGTTTGGTGGGATTGGCAGGGAAGTATCTACTATGAGCTGCTCCCCTACGACCAAACCCTTAACTCGGAACTATACTGTCAACAAGTGGACCGTCTGAAGGCAGCAATCGCCCAGAAGCGGCCAGCTTTGGCCAATAGGAGAGGCAATGTGTTCCACCAGGACAACGCCAGGCCACACACATCGATAGTGACTCACCAGAAGCTCCGGGAGCTTGGTTGGGAGGTTCTTATGCATCCACCTTATAGTCCGGATCTGGCACCGAGTGATTACCATCTGTTCCTGTCTATGGCGAACACGTTTGCTGCTGAAAAATTCGCGTCAAGAGAGGCTTGTGAACATTGACTGTCCCAATTTTTGGCCAATAATGACAAGGGCTTCTATGAGAGAGGCATCATGATATTACCTTCCAAATGACAACACGTTATCGAACAAAACGGCGCATATGCGACCTAAATCGGATCATTGTAACTATAGTAAGTCAAGCCTTCAATGTCATGCAAAAATAATGGATTACTTTTTACTACACCAGATATATTGTAAAAAGATATTTTTATATGTTTTATTACAGACTTCTTTATTCTAAAATAAATACTAGGCTGCACTGCGGCTGAGTTTGGCTGATTGCATAACATTTGAGGATTTAGGCAACAAAATAACAGATTGAAAAAAGTATGAACTCCGAAATAACCCAAAAACTGAATTGATGTATTTATACAAGATACTTAACGGTAACCTTAGAACTGGAGAGTTGATATCTAAATTTTACTTCCGTGTTCCCTTGCGAATAACCAGAAATAATAACCTCCTTCATTGTGCCACGCCTAGGCTAAGTATACTGCAGCGCTCCTTATTCCATAGACTAGTAATTATGTACAATAACCTTGATTCAAATATTGATATTTTCGGATCTGAACACACTTTCCATCGAACGCTAAATACAAGTATGTGAGTTATTCCTGAATTTATTTTAAGGCCTTTAGGCAACTATGGCTCAGGCCGTATGGATGACGATGGGATGAATTGGTGGAATGAAGAAAGTGGGAGGAAACGGGAGCACCCCGAGAAAACCCACGCACACGGTGTTTGTCCACCACAAAGCCCACATGGCATGAGCAGGGATCGATCCGACGACCCCTAGCACCAGAGGTGAGCGCTCTACCAACTGAGCCACCGTGGCCCCGTGAGTTATTCCTCTTGTGTAGTATAATCGTTATGTTTTTATATCAATTGCTGTGTAATGTGTTGTTTAAAATTTAATTCCATGTTATTTAGTTTGTAGTAAAGTTATCTAGTTTGTAGTGAAGTTATTTAGTTTGTTGCATTGTTATTTTGTTTCTGTGTAAAATGGCAACTCAAGCTGTATCTGAAACTTAATAATAAATAAATAAATAAATAAAAAGAGACTTTCTCAACGGTGCTAGTTAACCAGGAGAAGGTCATCAGTTGAGCACAGAGATTGGAAATAAGACATGTGACGAGGGCTTCTTACATAATACGTGCACTGGAAATACAAGTCCGAAAGCCTCCTTTGCCAGGTCGCCTTCGTGCACGACTGGAAAGGACGTCGGGTTTTTGAGTGGAAAATCCCGGTTCGAATCTCCTAGGGGACAAAACTTTTTCTTCTTATTTTCTTTCAAAAAAAATTTATATGTTCATATGTATTATTTAATAATTGCTAGGATATGTATAAATAGCTGATTACTACTGAAAGCTAAGATGTATCTGGATGCACACTGAGCGAGGTGTGCGAGGGGGCACAGTGCGTCCGAAGGGAGCTGGGAGACGCACGGAGCCGCTGGGAGACGCAGCCCCTGGTTAGCTGTAGGCATACGCAAAAATGGTGTTAACAGCTGTCAATTTTCTGTTTGGTACACATAAAATTCATTTTATCTTTATCTTATTCCAATCACTGTGTTGTTCATTTGCACGGTCGAGAGAGTCGTCATAAAAAAAAACTTTTTAAAGACATTATTTTCTTAAACAAATTCGTACTAAAAAGTAACAAAAAATAAATTTGTTCATGGATGGTTAAAAAGAAAAACATAGAGCGCGCTCTCATATACAGCCACTTTATAAATTTTTCAATTTGCACGAACCATGACATGCTTTTCTTTTTAATAATTCATGAACAAAATTATTTTTTGTTACTTTTTCGTACGAATTGTTTAAGAAATGGATGTCTTTAAAAAGTATTTTTATTACGACTCTCTCGACCGTGTAAATGAACAGTACAAGGATTATGATGAGGTAATAAAGATAAAATGAGTTTTCTGTGTACCAAATAGAAAATTGACATGGAATAGCATGTTAGCAACATTTTTGCGTATGCCCTCAGCTAACCGGGGACTGCGTCCCCAGCGGCTCCCCTTCGGACGCATCGTGCACCCCCTTTGCACACCTCGCTCGGTACATCCTAGCTTTCAGTAGCAATCAGTTATTTATACACATTCTAACAATTATTAAATAATTAATATGAACACATAAAAATATTTTTGAAACAAAAAAGAAGAAAAAGTGTTTTCCAAGGGAGGACTCGAACTCGGGACCTCCCAATCAAGAAGCCGACGTCTTGAAAAGTCGTCCACGAAGGCGACCTGGCAAACGGCGCTTTCGAACTCTTTGTTATGTAAGAACCCCGGTTACGTTTATTATTTCCAAATGTTTGTGTTCAACTGATGACGTTTTCCTGGTTAATTTGAACCGTTGAGAAAGTCCATTTTTATTCAGTTTTTCGGGTGATTTCGGAGTTCATGCTCAAGCTGATATTTTGTAGCCCAAATCCCAAAATGTTACGCAACCAGCGAAACGTAGCCCCGGCGCATGTTAGTATTTATTTTAGGATAAAGAAGTCTGTAATAAAAACATTAAAATATATTTTTACATTATATACATATACAGAAATATATGATAGTAACAATGGAATGTTGTATTGTCACCCGACTTACGTCGCTGTGCAAAATTTCATCATTGTATAACGTCGGGAAATTAGTTATATTAAAGTTACAAGATTTGAGGACAACACAAACCATTGTAAGCTAACGAAACGAGTCTAATACGCCTTAAAAGCGACAAAAATATTGTTTTTATTTTTTTAGGTTATGTTCTACACCTTTAAAAAATCTGAAAGAAAATTGAAACTACTAAACATACATAACATATATTTATTTTGAACCAAGTGTTGCCTTAGTTTTAAATTCAATTTTCAAATTTTCCAAACTATCTCAAAATTGTAGTTTTGCGCCAACAAATTGAAACAAATTACCATCTTGTAGAGTTAAGAAAGTCTTCAGTTAAAAAAACAGGTCAGCGTATGTGCAAATCCAACCGAGATATTGCCAAACTCCAAAAAAGACTCTTTAAATTATTATGAGGTTAGGTTAGAATCCTTTTGGTTGAAATTTGCTTAAGAGCTATCATTTTGTATACTGATTATGGTAGCAATTTTATCACTATTAGTTCCAAGGCAGTTTGAACCGTTTTATCCTGCTAGGCCATTTATTATTAATAAATATTTTTTTTCATTTTTCGTAGATTATCTAAAATTATTGATCATGGGTTACGGTAGGTTAGGTAAGGTCAGGTTCGGTTATGTATTTTTACACTTTCGTTTCTTTGTTTCAACCTTACCTAACCTCCACTACCCCATGAGCAGTGTCAATGGAAGAAACTGATTATTAAAAACAAATATAAACAGATAGAAAAGTATTTTGAAAAAAGAAAAGGAAGTGTAAAGTTACATAACCGAACTTTACATTACCCAACCTACCCTAATCCATGGTCACTAATTTTAGATAATCTACGAAAAATGCAAAAAAGCAATTGTTAATAATAAATTTGAATTTATAAAAATATTTTTTAAGAAAAAATAAAAAAAATGGCCCCCCCGCCGGGAACCGGACCCGGATTTTTTATTTCGTAAGCCAACGTCCTACTAACGTGCCTTTACGTGGATTTACATTCAGAGAATCGTACTTTTAGAACGTCAAATAGTAAATTAGAAAAACAAATCGCCGCCAAGATTCGATCACGGGATCACTTTATCAGCTTTCCCAAACGCTGACCACCAGACCAAGCTACGAGCTGTCCGCAAAACTCTTTTCAGTGTTACTTATAGTTCAAGAAGCTCTGCGCCTACGCGAGAGAGGGCGACGTATTTGTTTCATCTGAGCTTCCCTTCTGCTGTGGAGGATGGCGAATGTTTCTGAATAAAAAAATTACTACATAAACAACACAACGTTTAACGAGACAGGGTCCTGATTGACTTCCTTCCTGTCAGCCCGATACGGTCTTCACAAAGTGAACTTTTAATACTAGCGTCTAAACACAGAAAGCTTGTAAAACATGAGTTAATTAACTGTTCAAAAACAACGTACCTCACTTACCTAACCTTCACGTGCCCTTGGTATCTAATTTTATTAAATTTCTTAATGCGTATATATATATATATATATATATATATATATATATATATATATATAT
>JAGDQP010006932.1:10153-52082 GCA_022664845.1 Lepisma saccharinum | reverse complement strand
TATATATATATATATATATATATATATATATATATATATATATATATTCTTGACTTTAGGTCCTCTTTGAGAGAGAAACGTAAAGTTTTAGGGATTTGTTGCTCATTGGAAGGAAACTCGCTAGATTTAAGCAAAACCTTTACTTAAATAAGAGATAGCGTAATAACACCTAATTTTAGGATCATGGGCTACGATATAAAGATAATATGTGCTTTTTCATTCCATTCCACTTACCACACAAGCGATGTTCCAACTACCAAGCCAACCAGCGAAGAATCAGAGTTCTGGATCGAACCTCAGTCTCTTAGGTGCGAGGAGACATTCTACTCCTGTTTTAAAAACAATACATTGCCCACGCTAAAATCTTCTATGGCCAGAGTAGCACTCAGTTCAAGAATATAATTAATAATAATGAGAACGACTATTGGATGATGTTTGGAGTATCGAGACCAACCACCGAATGTTCTTGCCAGCACCCTCCAACCCTTCATGACATCCTCACTTTCCATCTGCCTGACGTCACAAAAGACTTCCTAGTGGTTCTTTCCATTCCAAAAACTGCAGAATTTTCAATATGTCATTCACTCATATGCGGAAGAGTTTCTTCATACAAGGTAAAGCAGAACACAAAGAAATCTAACTATCTGATATACAACTAACTTGCACAAATTGAAATGATGAAACAAGGAGGCGATGACTACAAGGAACGAAGAATGTGAAAGAGGCTGGCTTGGCTGTAAATTACCAAAGTTGAAATGAAATGCTATGCTTCCCAACCTTCCTAAAATCCATATTATCAATTGTAAGAGAGAAAAGTTATTTTTCTTAAAGAACAGAATATGAACAAAAGTACACTAGGATTCGATCATGATTTCTCTGCATTAGCTTTCCGACATGCTACCAATATACCAAATAGGCAACTGGAAGCACCCTCTAGGAAGTCATATTTACTTTTTAAGGAGTAATCCGCCTGCGCGAGAGTGGCCCCGCCTCAATAGGATATTGAAGGTTTAGGCCCTACTCTTAATTAACAACATTCACTGATTCCCTTTCACTCCCCGTTCCTACTAGTCTATGGGGTATACAGGGAGTGAAAGGGAATCAGTGAATGTTGGTCATTAAAAGTTCACTTTGTGTAGACCGTATCGGATTGGCTGGTAGGACTACTGGCGACTAGAGACACGAAGATAGCATTGCTACGAAAGTGGAAAAATAACTCCTTAACCGTAAAGAACACTGACAAGCGATCAATTTGCAGTTGCCAGTTTGGAGTATTTATACAACGGTTAGGTTACTAAATAAAGAAACTGGTTTAATTCCCGCCGTGGGGCCAAGATTTCTTCTTCTCATTTTTCCTTTGAAAATACATGTTCATATGTTCATTTTTATTATTAACAATTGCTTTTGAATTTTTCGTAGATTGTCTTAAATTAGTGATCATGTGAACATGGAGAGTAGATACTGAAATTTAGGATGTATATAAATAAACCGCTGAGAGAAGCGAGTTTAATGGCTGATTTAACAACTCCTTTGTTATGGTCTATGTAGCTAAGTGATTAGCGTGTCAGACTCTCATTCTCGAGGTCTTTGATTCGATTCCCAGCCTGGATTTCAAAATATTTTCTTCAAGGAATTAAGCGCTGTAAATGATGTTCGCGATCGTTCCTAAGAGAAATTTATCCCACAAAGAGAGAAACACACAAGACAGAGAGAGGGGGCAAGGGAGAAAGACGCAGACTCTGTATCCTTAAACGTTAAAATTTCATTTATTTCCATGTCTTTCGCCATTTTTCTTTCCCTCTTTCATTCTTTTCTTCTCTCCTTTCTCGCTCTTTTCCAGGTCTTCTTCCGTGCTTTCTCTATCTCTCTCTCTGTTTCTTTCGTTCTCTCTCTCTCTCTCTCTCTCTCTCTCTCTCTCTCTCTCTGTGTGTGTGTGTGTGTGTGTGTGTTTGAATAAGATAAGTTTGGTTGCATTCCAAAATTATGTCCAAAATATTATTTCCCTTTACTTTGAATTAATTCCTATATCTTAGAACATAATGTGAATGTAATTTCGGCCTATCTCGTGGTTCTCTACATGATCATCAGCGACTCATTCTTTCTTCCTCCAAATGGAGGAATATCCTGGCATGTCACCAGTTGGCGCATATTTGTACTGTCATGTTGGTTATCTAACTATTAGGCGTACAGTGAAGCAATTTCCCTGGATAGAAAGTAAATATTTCTTATATCTACAGCCTCCATTTATTATTGAAAGTGACTGTACAAACGTTTCAAATGGGCTTGAACCTTTACCGAGGACATGAAATTCGGACTGCACATTTCATGTCCAAATTCGTAAGTTCACATTTACCGACATCGATCACGTGGAAAAGGGTGCGAAAAGTCATAAATCGTCATATAACAGTACGTTAGCTGCTGATCTGAACTAGGCATCAATAAAGTTCGTGTTACAC
The DNA here is from genome assembly GCA_022664845.1 of Lepisma saccharinum. Classification (NCBI taxonomy): domain Eukaryota; kingdom Metazoa; phylum Arthropoda; class Insecta; order Zygentoma; family Lepismatidae; genus Lepisma; species Lepisma saccharinum. The sequence continues at coordinate 49,626 of JAGDQP010006932.1, read as the reverse complement.
GATTTTGACGGTAAAACTGCAGAAGCGACGTGTGACCATTATATTTATGCAACGTCTGTTAGCCGAGCAAAAGGAGGACCATGCCACCAGGACCTATGGAATTGTTACGCCAAGCGAATGCTGACTCATATTTCCTAAGGCTTGTGATCACTGGTGATGAAACGTGATGTGGGAACGAAGGTCCAATCATCACGGTGGATTGGACAATCCTCATCACCGTCCAAAAAAAACGAATGAGAAAATTCAGTGCTAAAATTATATTAATCGTCGTCTTTGACTGGTAGGGGACCGTTCATTCGGAGTTTGTGCTACGTGGTTCCACAATCAGTGTAGCATTCTATGTTGAAGTACTGCAACGATCACGAAGAAATCTGGCAGAAGGAGTCCTTGAAGGTGCATCAAGATAATGCACATTCCTATTCGTCACTCGTTTGTTAGCGTCGTTCGTTACTCGTTTGATTTGGACTAAAGCACCAAACACCCGTCGTCCCAAAACCGGTCAACTTCCCTGATTTGTCACCAGCCGGCTTCTTCCACTTCCCTAAGTTGAAATCATCCCCTAACGGTGGCATATTCCAGAGCATAGAGGAAATGATGGAGAAATCGCTATAGGTCTACTAGGCCATTCCATAACTGGAGTTCCAGAAGGCATTTCAGAACAGGGAGAAACACCGAGAGCGGCAGTGTTCGATTTGTTATAAATTACTAAAGCTAGTGGTTGTTGGTAAGTTTAAACCTATTACCTGTCTGGGTAGAAATACAAAGGTTTTATCCCTGGTTGGGATGATATTCGGAATCAACTCCCGGGGATAAAATTCTCACGCACCAGGAAAAATCCCCGGCATCTTCGCGGCAAATCGAACACTGGAGAAAAATGTATCCAATATTTAAAAATTTTGGTTTCTTTCTTAGTACAACAATAAAATATTCGGTGAGGATGACATTAAAAAAAAATGTGACAATAAAAGTAGTCATGCTTTCTTTACAGTATGATTTCTGTCTTGTTTTATGCAAAACTACTATTAGGGCTTCTACTTTCTGCGAATGAAATTTTGAAGACTTCTAAATGTAGTCAAAGAGCTGGAATTCGTGATCAAGACGAATTCGTGATCGTGTACGAGGCGCCAGTCCTTGACTTGCCTACTATGCGTTACACGAACGCATTCAAGCGACTTCGAACATTCGTCGTAGTACCGCGCGTGCAGTGATACTACAGTGTATGCAATTACATTATACCAACACTGTCTCTGTTTTATATTTGTACACAGTTCGTAGTCCTTCCATCTATATTCATCACCATACATCTAACTGGCAAACTATCAACTTTCGGTTTATGCTTCACATGAACATATTTCATCCATATGGTCCAAAAAATCACCTCACGCAATAGATCCCACTTATTCTGGAACACGCTGTATTGTTGCCCCACCTGTAAACTTGTTTGCCCATCCTCAAATCTAGTTCTGACTACGGGCCTATTATATGCACAATAAAATACCCATAATGTAATTGTAAACAGCGTAATTCGAATTGTTAATCATTCATCAAAACAGAAATATGCAAAATCCACCCTCTAGTCATTATCACTTGATGCAAGAGTTGTATGGCTAGTGTAAAAGGCCTGATTTATATGCTAGCTTGCGTTGCTTGCTTTGCGTGCGATTTGGGTGAGCAGCCAATTGAATCACGTGTTTTATTACGTAGTACGTAGAACACATAATAAAACACGTGTTTCAATTAGCTACTCACCCAATACGCTCGCAAAGCAAGCAACGCAAGCTTGCATGTAAATCAGCTATAAGAGTCAAAGAGCTTACAAGACTCTTGGACATTGTTGGCAAGTATACCCTCGTATTGCACCTTGTTCGGAACTCTTTTCTGTTTAGATTTTATTGATAGAAACTTTCATATTCTGAGATTTAGTACTAAATTCACTAGCCAATGTTTTTGAAGTTATCGTAGAAAATATATATGATTTTTAAAGATCTGGAATAATGTTTTGGCAACAGTGGTCGGGGGCGGACAGTGGTCATTAAAAAGTTTATATTTTATTTTGGGAATGTCAATTATTTTCACATTAATCGCAAAAGTCACAGAATTGATGCTCAAATGTTACTTGCATGTATACTACCAGCGACTGATATGGGAGCTAAAGTCCCCTTCTAAAATCACTTAAAAAGAACTCCATGATAAATGCACTTACTACAGACATACTGGCAGAAAATATTTTTTCACACAATTAATATGAAATATTAGTGTACAAATATATATGAATGTTTTACATCTGTAACGTTATTTTGGAAACGCGCCTTGTAAACAATGGAAAAGAGGAGTAACAAAGATAGGCGGTATAAAAGTCATCATTTTCTTTTTAGAACGCCAATGAGCGTCAAATTAATCGCAAACAGTACAGAATAAGTGCAGCGAGACTATGCTACTTGCAGGTCCGTCAAGTTGGCCCCACCCTCTAACAAATTATGGAACTAAACATACTGGATCGTTAGTGCACGTTAGTGCATAAGACCTGAACGTTAGTGCCCCATTTCTAAGCAAGATATAACGAAAAAACTGTGGGTGGGGCCAACTTGGCGTCAAGTTGGCCCCACCCACTACCAAATATTAGACATATCCCGACCCAACCATACTGGGTCGTTAGTGCATCGTTAGTGCATGTTAGTGCATAAGACTCGAACGTTAGTGCTCCATTCCCAAGCGAAATATAACGAAAAAACTGTGGGTAAGGCCAACTTGACGTCAAGTTGGCCCCACCAACTAACAAATAATTAGGTCCAAACATATTGGATCGTTAGTGCATCGTTAGTGCATAAGGCCCGAACGTCAGTGCTCCACTCTTGAGCGAGATATAACAAAAACACTGTGGGTGGGGCCAACTTGACGTGAAGTTGGCCCCATCCACTAAGAAATGTTAGACACATCCCGACCCAACCATACTGGGTCGTTAGTACATAAGACGCGAACGTTAGTGCTCCATTCCTAAGCGAGATATAACGAGAAAACCGTGGGTCGAGTAAACTTGATATCAAATAAGCCCTAACAAAAAGGCAATTCTAGACTCATTCCGGCCTAATCTCACTGGGTCGTAAGTGCTTCGTTAGTGCTCGTTAGTGCATACGACCCGAAGTTCTCCATTTCTAAGCGAGATATAAAGAAAAACTGTGGGTGGGGTCAACTTGACGTCAAGTTCGTAAGAAATTACTAACCGATAAACCCAACCCGACCCAACCACATAGGTTCGTAAGTGTCCATTTGCACATATGAGTTTTAGATTCCTAATTGAGGTATTACGAAACAATTTAGAGCTGCGATTCTATCAACTATCGCAAGAGCTCAGGCCTCTTGATAAAATAAGATTTATGACATATAGTTTTGGTATGAGCTGGCTGAAAACTCGGTTCATGAGGATATAGTTTTGGTATTAATGGTTATCTATTTCAATTTTTCCCTTCAAAAAAATCTTATTTTCAACTGTTATGTTAATTTCATGTGTGTAGTCGGGGGCCTTGCAGTTAGTAGAGGGATCTACAAAGGCTAAAGGAAGATAACCCCGAACAAAAATATCATGGTGAAGGGAAGCAGCATTGGTCTACCAGGCGCCTACCCAGGTGGCGAATAGGGGAATGCCGACCAGATATGGTGGGTACCGGAAATATTCCGGGGTGGACCAAAAAAGGTACTGCTGCCTTGCAGTTAGTAGAGGGATCTACAAAAGCTAGGGGAAGATAATTCCGAACAAAAATATCATGGTGAAGGGAAGCAGCATCACCATTACCACTCTGAGGCAGAAGATGAATGACATCGGCAAGGTTCAGAGGTGGACAAAGGACGACAACTTGAATATCTGCCTTTACGGCGAGGTCGTAGAACTGACAACTCTACACCGGTAAAACATGTCAAGAAATAGTAACATACGGTTCATGGATTCTCCTGGGATAAAATACTCCGGAATTAAACTAGTCCCTCATTCGGAGCTCCGGGCGGAGACTGCTTCAGCGGGCTACAAGAAGAGGATTAAGATAGATTGAGAATAGGAACGTGGAACGTACGAACATTATACCAAACGGGCGCTGTTCAGGTGGCGGTACGCGAGACCGAGAAGTACGAGCTAGACATATTAGCGATACAAGAAGTTCGGTGGGAGGGTCAAGATAACATCCCACAGGGCAAGTACACATTCTACTACGGGAGAACACAGTCTCACGATTTCGGAACAGGATTCCTCATTAAGAACAGTATTCTTCAGTCGGTTCAGAATATAGAGTTCGTAAACGAAAGACTATCGTACTTTACGATACGTACTCGATGGGGAAACACGGTTTTATTAAACGTCTATGCCCTAACCGAGTTGACTACTGATAACGACAAAGATATATTTTAGGATGAGCTAGAAAGACTGTTTGGCCAAATGCCGAACTATAATTCGAAAATTGTGTTGCGTGATTTCAATGCAATGGTAGGGAGGGAAGAAAAATATGAACCTACTATAGGCAAATACAGCCTTCACCAAAAGACTAACAAAAGACTGCTTACTTTTGCGATTTCGAAAAGTCTACTGGTAAAGAGCACGTACTTTGAGCACAAAGACATACAAAAATACACATGGGTATCTCCGGACGGCAAAACTCTCAACCAGATAGATCACGTATTAGTAGACAGACGAAGACACACCAACATAATGGATGTTAGATCGTACAGAGGAGCGGAAGTTGACACCGACCATCAATTAGTTATCACAAAAGTATGCGAAAAGTTATGCATAGCTAACAGAGAAAGCAATGGGTCAAACCAACTGAAATTCAAAGTTAAACGATTGAATAATCCGAGCATAAGAACAGATTACTAACTCGAACTCATAAATAGATGCGAGATCTTAGCCGACTCGAGTAATAATAATGATGATATTAATAATGAAATTGATGTACGTAAGATGTGTGAGGCAATTCGTGAAGCAATTAAAAGCGCAGCGAAGGAACGTTTAGGTGACAAGAAACAACAGGAAAACAAATCTTGCTTTGATGAAGAATGCCTTAATCTTCATGAGGATCGAAAACAAGCCAGGTAATGATGGCTAAGTAATAAAAGCGAAGCAAATACCAACCACTACAGTAACGCGAAACGAAACGCCACATTCGGGTTTAGGTACAAAAAGCGAGAATATCTAACGCAGAAGATTCAGGAGATTGAGGAAAACGGCAAGACAAATAAAGTACGAGATCTATGCAAAAGGATAAACTCGTTAAGAAAAGGTTGCCAGCCGAGGTTAGGAATGATTAGAAATGAAGGTGGAGATCTTCAGTCTGATGAGACTAAAATTATCGATGTGTGGAAAAGTTATTTCGACAAACTGCTTAATGTACACACCGGGGAATAAACAGACGTATTTGAATTCCATACCGTAGAACCATGGATTCCCGAACCTAGCGTGATCAAGATCGAAATGTCGGTAAAGAAATTTAAATATTTCAAATCACCAGGAATAGACAATATACCAGCGGAATTAATTAAAGCAGGAGGAACAGCACTAATCAAGGAACTATATAAAATGATAAGGGTTATATGGAGAAAGGAGGAGGAGCTCGCAAAGGAATGGAAAACCTCAATAATAGTTCCGATTTACTAAAGAAGGCTATAAATCGGACTGTAATAATTACCGCGGAATATCATTACATCCAACCTATTACAAGATATTAAATAATATTCTGTTAACAGGCCTAAGTGTATACGTAGATGAAATAATTGGAGATCACCAATGTGGATTTACAAAAAATAGATCCACGTTGGACCACCAGATCTTCGCCTTGAGACAAATGTTGGAGAAGAAATGGGAACACAATGGGACAGACCACCAGCTATTCATTGATTTTAAGAAAACACGATTCTATCAAAAGGGAAAAGATATACAGTATCCTGATACAATTTGGAATTACGAAAAAAAATGTTCAACTAGTGAAGATGTGTCGTAGCGGTTCCATAAGCAGAGTACGGATAGTTAATATGTCAGATAGTTTAAAGATTCGCAACGGATTGAAACAAGTCCATGCCTTATCACCACTAGTGTTTAACTTTGCGTTAGGATATGCGATTTTTAAAATTAAAATAGACAAAAAGGGACTCACATTGAATGGTTTGAATCAACTTTTCGTATACGCTGATGATGTAGATTTAATAGGAGACGATACAGATGCTAAACTAAGATGGCTGACGTTATGTTAATATTCTGCATATACCCCTTTTGTACTTTAATTTTCTTTCTACGTAGTTGACACATTGATTTTTACTTTTGTAAAACTTTTGATGGGTCTCAAGACAGAATTTGCGAGAAATAAAAATATTGAATGGATGCTTAAAATATCTGGTTACTTATTGATAAAAATAAATTGCAGTGTAATTAATATGTGTACGAAAGGTATATCAAACTCTGGGATAGAAGTAATTACTAAAAGCGTGTTACTGTAATGATATTTAAACGAACTATCTCTTATTTAGATAAATAGCCACGCTAGTGTTGTTGTCATACACCTTTTTAAGAATATTTTTATTTACCCTTGAAGGATGCTAGGGGCTTTGATCGCTTTTAAATGAGTTTGTTTTACATTTTATTGGCAACTTTGGAATTTTGGTCCCTTTTTACTGCTAGGCCACTTTTACATTTCTTACACTTGCTACAAAAAACACTAATATTTAGTACTTTTAAAGGATGAGTCAGAATTTATCATGATAATTGTTATATCACTTAAAGGGCTGTCTGTGTCCAGACTAGGATGGACTTAAAACTAACTTTCAACTTGAACAAATATTTTTCATCTGCTGTTTGGCAACCATTTTATCTACGCGGTATACATGTTGGTTGCACACAAGATCCTATTCATGGGTGTCATGTGAGCGGCGCTTTATGAGCACAATAATATATGTATATATGCATGAACGGATGGCCTAATTCAAACAATTAATGGCACTTGTGCAATACGCCACGGGACTATAGCTTTTGCATGAATAATTCCGAAATTAGTAGGAGGGGCCGCGCTTTTACCCTACGATGGCATTAATGCTAGGTCCCTAGAAATAGATTATAACAATCATCATCACCGGAGTCTGTGCGTCATGCAGAGGCACAGGCAACCTATTAGTAATGTAGGCCAGTAATGTAGAGACCAAGAATGGAAGAAACTGTCCTTCAGGATCAGTGCGTATACGGCTTGGCAGCGCTAATGAGCTTTAACTCCAAAAACCAAGTCTCTAAAATTATTAATGTGCGATCAACTTATATACCTCTAAAATAATGTTCTCACCCTTACTTTACGAAAATAGCTCCTGTTTTATTATTATCAGATCGGTTATGGAATTACTCGTTTTATGTAACTAATGATTTATATTGTTAGAAGAGAAGATGGATGTCTCTACGGCATTTTAGACAAAACTCACCAAATTGTGTGTCGACTTTTTTGTGTTTTTTTTGGCGCATGTGACTATTTTTTTTTTTTTCTTGTATAAAACGCTGGATAGAGATGGCATTGGCAAGGAGGTCGCAGAAACTAATAGCTCTTGTTGTTTAGCTTAATGTGTGCACACGAATTACTACGGTCTAAAAAGTCGGTTTTGCTTTATATAAGTGCGGCTTGCACATGAGCTAGTTCCTTCGATTTGCCTTATCGCGCTGGGAACAAAGGCAAGCAAAAATAATCAGCGATCTGGAAGTAGCTAAATAATATGAGCCCACGTGTTAAGATTCATCATGTATTTACGATTTACGACTTCACAATTTTATTACTTTCTTTTCTTAGTTTATACTTTAGTGTGGTCAGCGGAAGTGACAATTTGGGAAGGCAACTCATTAAAAAACTGTTTTAATATTTCTTTCGCTATTTTATTTACTCAATTATTTATTTATTTATCCCCGAAAGAGATTTTTGAATATTTATTTTACAGTTTTACTTACTAAAACAATATTGATCGTTGACCGTCAAACCGGACTTGACAAATGGGGATTAGAGCTTACAGAAATCGATAGGGTGAATTTGGAGACAATTTAAATGTACGTGAAAATAGTTAAGGTACTTAACTCAAAGGACTATTAAATTTAAGCAGTAAATAGCAGTGATTTATTCTGTACAATTCCAGAAATATACCCGGGAGCTTCGCCTAGCAGCGTAGAATTAAATCGAGAATTTTTCCAGTGAAAGGGCGTAAATCGTCATCCTATTAGCAACTCTGAATATATAATGAGTTCCTTCTGAAAGACCACACCAGAATGTGGAAAATGACAATTTCGTTTTCCTATATGAGCTCACATTTACGCCAGTACCGTAACCAGAAAAAAATCTTTGTCATAGGAGAGCGAAAGTAATAATAATGTGTAATTGTCTGCATAGTGTTTGTTTTCTCTGAAGATCACTCACCCACAGTTGCTTCTTTGGGGTACATAAAATTGAGGTCTCTTGATGTAGCTCTCTAAGATCCTACGATGCAGAGAAGAGTTTTTTCGGAGCAGTGGGTGGCCAGGTCCACTGTAGAGATGTCCTGGAAGGTCGTCCTTCGAGGATGGGAAGACACGAAATGTGGAGCAGATGTGGTTTCCTTCGTGTCACCATCCTCCTGTGTAGTACGAGAAATGCTCCTTCGATGCGGCAGATGCCAAATGACAGTAAGGTGTCACTTCCCACGATGTCGGGCGACATGAGTCGCAATTCCCACGATGTGGCAAAGTCAATACGATTTAAGGATCGTATTCCTGCTGCTGCATTCACTGATAACTTAGCGGTTCTCGGATGTGCCGGTTGGCAACACTTATTGCGAAGTTTTCTGTATTTTTCGGAGTTTCTGATGTACATATACTCCCTGAAGCGACGATAAAAACTTATGGTTTCTAAGCTCACAACCTTGAACTAATTGTGGTCGTTGTCACAAAGAGGCAGCAATAATTAGGACAAGAGAAATATTGAATCCGTTTTGGCTTAGAATTCCGGATGGAGAATTTTGGGGAAAAATACAAAATGGCTCCCGTTGGAAGGTTGACACCAGTTTTCGTTTGGTAGAAGATTTGATAAAATTTTGCTATCATCTAGCTGTTGGAGTAGGGTTACTTTAAGAATATTCCAGCATGGTGTCATCGCGATAAAGCGCTGCAACCAATTTGCCCTTGGTGGCAGTGCATTTAATAAGAAGATATCCCACATACTGACACTAGTTTGACGCTTGGTCGATCAGAGGCGTTTTTCTTTCTTCTTTTTCTGGAAGAGAGCGTCAAAACAAAATAGAGAGATTCCATGAAATTTAACTGTTTTCTTGGAATAAGAGAATTTTAGAAGGCGTTTGAGAGTTATTGAGGAGGTACGTGGGAACTTGTGACGGTGGAAAGCTTGATAGCTACCCAATCAATTAGTCATGGTCTGAAATTAGAAGTTCCTTTTCTTAGATTGAAGAATATTCTTTATTTGCTTATAGAGGTTTTATAAATTTTGAGTTTGTGAGCTGAAAGTAAGACGTTTAGGCTTTAGAAACAGTTTCTATCTTTGAGTGAAAGATTGTAGCAGTTCAAGGTGTTATAGGTCAGGGATTTTGCTTAATGAGTGTATATTCTTAGAGAAATGTTGTGAAGGTTAGAATTTAGGAAAGGCAAATATTCGGCCAGACGTAAAGATTCGGCCAGACCATGGCTTCCATGACGGCCACTTGGAACAGCAGGTGGTGATGGTGGAGCTGCACCTCTACAGCTCTTAGTGGTTAATGAGTATTCGATGCCCGGCAACCGACTTACAGTAAACTTCGCAAAGACCAGACACAGGTACCAGGTAACGAGGTATTTAGGTCGTTGAGGATTTTAGCTTTCTGTAGGTAGGATTAGCTTAGTTTCAGGAAAGCACTGCCAACGCGAAGCAGAAGGACTCGCTTGAGTGTTGGAGGGAGAGAAGGAGGACGATTCCAGCTCAAAGTGGAAAGATTCGTTTAAGGTTACATGATTGTGTCTGGTGGTGGACTGCTGAATTTCCTAGTCTCAGAGTCCGTCTTTTGTACTCCAACTTTCCCGTAGTTCTTGAGATTCTCGGAGAGTAACGAAATATCTCTAGGGTGGACTTAAACTGTCTCTGTTCCTTCGATTATCCAATAATTTGGTAACTAGGTGGATACCATTCTAATCGTGAAGATTTGATATGTAGTGGCGTCATAGAGATAGTCCTTAGTCAACTGGACGTAAGTCTCAGCTCGTTCTACTTTGCCGAAGGGCTCGTTGTAGCTGAGTCTAGTAGTGGGGAGATTAGCCCTTCTCGTGACTTGCGCATCCGTACTTACCTATGGTTCGTTACTTCTGTAGACGCAAGGGGAGGAAAAGTTGGACAGCTCATACTACTGTAACTTCCAATTATGATCACTGGATGGTCCTCAATCTGTAGTGGGAGATGATGGTACTCTTCTGAAGCATTCCTTCATTGACCCGGTTTTGCCTCAGGCATAGAGGAGTAGGAATTTTCTGGTGGGAAACTAGGTTTTGGAATTTTGGGATTATGTGTCTTGAATTTCAATTGTGTTTAACGTACCCGCTTGTCTTAGTGTCAAGTTTACATGTTTGGATCATGACATACAGGATCATAATGGTTACACTCAGATGAAGAAGTTTACAGATAAAAGAATATAGGTAAAACAATACAATTTCTGTATGGTTGACACTTGTAACATATGAACGTTGTATGGCTAATTTTATATCTTGCTCAAAAGGTCTCGGTTTTGGATACAACACAGGAAATACAAATCACAAAAATATAAAGTTTGACATTTCCTCCAGTGAGGCATATACTTTCTTATTTCAAGGACTATTTTAACAATAGATACATAGAATGAAAAAAGAAACAGAAAAGATAAACGTTCCTTTTTTGAAAGAAGTTTATAAAAATATCTTTTCTGAGAATGCTCAAATATATGTTCGTGGGAAAGGGTTGATTTCAATCGAAAGCAAGAGTTTATACCGAAATCAGAAGTGGCTAAACTGTAGTTGACTATAGCAATAGAAATGTTTTAATTAAGTCCAGAACAAAATTATGATTTTTACCTTTCGATGCTGGTTCGAAGCAACACAAAAAAAATATAAAGCAAGAGGGATTTCTTTCTTAAATGAGTGGGTAGGAACAGAACGAATGAATTATAGTGCTTCTGGTATGTTTCCAGATTCTACCTGATGTTGGGGGAGAAAAAGTAAAAAGAAAAAGAGAACTTTCATTTTCTTTCTGGAGTTAACATTAAAATAACAAGCAAAAATAAAGTTCAATTGTAGTTTGCAAGTGAAGGAGGAGAAAATAATTCAATTTGCAAGGGAAAAAAGTGTACAATTTGAGCTTACTATAGTAGTAGAAAAATAATTAATTGTTCAAGTCACTGATGGGACTGGTTGAAGATATAAAATAAAACTATTTCGTGTTATAACTACGATATTGTTGAGTTAGAAAGGTCTCAATTTTGAGGTAACAACTGTAAATACGCCACTATTACAGGCCAGACACGATGGAATGAATGAAACCCGACACAGCATTCCACGGAATCCACGGCACGAGACCACTGCACTTGGAGACTTGTAAACAACCATCGACTCTTGCTGTCAGACTGCTTGTCTAGGAAGAGTCCGCTAGTTACGAAGTCCCTGGTCATTCCATAATCAGAGCCACTCATTAGGTTAATGAGTGGGCAACACTTTTAAGGCAGCACAACAGTTGTGCATTCATCAGGCTCACCACATCAATGCTCGTGTCTGGCCATCCTACGTTCGTAAGTGAGACTTTGTTGCTATGTTGAACGTATTCTTTAGATGGTGAGTTCTGGTTATCAATCGGCCCTAGATTAGACCTGTGTAACCATGGGCCAATAAATCCCTTGTTTTCTAGAGTAGCGTGTGTTATTTATGTATTCCTAGAGTTTGTAATGCCCATATATCTACCGTAACTACGCATTAGGTCCCCCAAATACCCGACCAAGTGTCGGACACTCATAGTTACGGTTTCCTAAGTTTCAACAGGTGAACGCTGGGAAGGTATTCATACTCCGTGAATCTCGGTTAGAGACAACAATATATAAGAAGGTTGTTGATTGTAATTATTTTTCGTGTTTTCTACTGATATTCTATGGAAAATACGATCAGAATTATTTTCCACTCTTAACTCCTTCAACTTCAATTTACGTGAAGCAACTAAGTGACATATGATAAATGCAACATAAATTTAAAATCATTTCTTCTATATTTTGACGTACATCCTGTATGGACAATTACTTATTCTTACATATTGAAAAGCAGTTTCGATTACAGGAGTTAACTGGAACATTACTACTGCACGTATAGCTAGAAAATAAGGTACTTAAGCGAATTGATATGATAAATATATTTTTTCTATAATGAAATTTATTACTATTTGTCCAATTGTTAAAAACATCTGAACGGATCAGGTGTCACTCTTAGATACCAAATGCTGCATGCTAATTATTTATTAATTAACGACTTACCTGTATATAATATTTTGCTATATCTTCCAGAGAAAGGAAAATTACTTCTTGCGTTGCTTGAAGGCCGTATACGGTAGAATTCAGAAGACTGGCTACTTTCTTTAAACTTCTGACACTTCCGTCTAGAGGGTGAACTAGAAAAATCTTATTTGAAATAGAAGAGTTCTCTTTCATTAGGACTAAAGTTTCAGTGGGAAATGTGATTTCACTTTCAAGAAGTAGATTCCAGAAAAGTGGAAATTTGCCATGTTGCCTTGGGATATATTTCCTCGTATTTCTGTCTTTCTCTAATTGAAGTAATTTTTCAACGGTGAGACATCGAATATCTTGAGGAGTTAAAGTCACTTCAAAGTATCTCTCCAGACCAGTTTTAATCTCCACAAGCATGAGAGAATCCAATCCGAGATCGGTCAATGTTCTGCTTGACTCTACTTGATTTAAGTCATCAACACCTGAAGAGAATGAAATGTTATTGTTAAACGAATGTGACATTATAACTTTGCCACAACAATGGCATCGTTTTAAAATATCATTTTTAGTTTCATTCTTTATTTGACATATATACATTACTTACTTCTTTATCTCGTAACTATGTGTATGTTCCTTGCATTAGGTACTGCTGTGGAACTTGGACACTGCATGCGCAAAGGACTTAAAGATTAAGAGTCACACAGAGAACAATGGAGAGATGCATACCAGAACAGGAAGACAAGTGAGTGGATTTGCGCGCAGACTAAGGTAGAAAAGATAATCAAGACTGCGAAAAAGATGAAGTGGAGATGGGCCGGTCACATAGTAAGACGAACAGATGGAAAAGATGGACGACGAATGTATTATTCTTTATCCCCAGAGAAAAAAAAACGACCGAGACGACGTCCAGATGGATAGATGAAATCAAGTGTTTTCATGAGCTACATGGATGAGGATAGCAGCAGACCGGGATATATGGAATGAAAAGTGAAAGGCCTTCATCCAGCAGTGGATAGAAAACGGCTGAATATGATACTGATTATATATATCTATATCTATATCTATCTATCTATCTATCTATATATCTATCTATCTATCTATCTATCTATCTATATACAGTATATATATGCGTGTGTGTGTGTGTGTAGGTGTGTGTGTGTGTGTGACGAATCCGAAAGATGTAGACAATCTTCGGGAGGTGATTCCTGAGATCAAAAGAAGAAAAATGTTACTGGAATTTTCTCGAATTCCGCTTCCTGTAGCAGGGTAGCCAACCTGGAATCCTAAATCGATTGCTGACAATTGTCAACAGGAAGATACGGACAAACTTCAGGAGGTGATTCCTGAGATCAAACCAAGAAGAAAAGTTGTCTGGGATATTCTCAAATTTCTCTCCCGGTTACGAAACTGGATTCGAGAGATAAAAGAAGGCAATACATTATGCAAGCCCCAGGCCTCTACGTACTCTAATGCAGGCGGTACAGGTGTTAATATGATAAAAAAAAACAATCCAGTACAGGTTTTAATATGACAAAGTCTAAAATCATAATTTGCTATTTCGAATGCCGATGTTCTTTCTTAGGTACCGAAAATAGATGAAGTAAGATACCTGATGAATTAAACACAATGTGCCGTATTTATTGTAACAGAATCGTGTTTCGATGAATCGGACCTAATTCAAATAACTGGGTGCTACGTTGTTCGTCATGATAGAGGATCTGGAGCTGGTGGAATTATATATTATCAAGAGAACCTGGATCTCACAGATGAAACTCTGAACACAGACTCTAATTTTAGTCCAATAGAATATCTCAACAGTATTATTAAATTAAGCTCACTGTCAATCTGCATTGTTGCGCTATATAGTCCACCGAGTACACCATATAGTGAACTATAAGTTATCAAAGACATTGTAACAGATCTCCCCCTCAAGTGGATATCATTTACGTAATGGGAGATTTAGATGCCGATCAGCTCTGTCCAAAAGAATCTGAAACTTCTTAAAATCAATCATAGAATCATGAAAGCTAACTCAATTAATTGATGAGTCAATCATAATAACTGAATCAAGTGTGACATTAATGGATTTAATCGTTACTGGCAATGTCCAGTTGGTTAAGTCATATGGTGTTAAAGCACCCATTGTTACGTTCGACCACTGTGTGACGTTCGTAGTGCTCAATAGTACCCGTTTCTCTAGGCGCTCAACTGAAACTATTCGTTACCGGAGCTATACCACTGTAAAGAAGAATATTATTCTATCGCGATACCGAAAACACAAATTGTGGCCATATTGAAATAAGCAAATCGTTAAACGAAAAACAACTTTCTACATCAAGCTCTAACGAACCTTTTTTATATACATGCTTCAATTAAAATAACGAAAATCACTAAATGCAAATTCCCGTACAATCTAAGACATGCAAAGCTACTAACGAAACTCCGTGATCGTGTGCATCAAAAGTTCAAACGTACCAGAGCCCTTCAGGATTGAGATGAATGTAAGAAATTGAGTAACTTCACAACAACTGCAATTCTACAAGAAAAAATTGTCTCATCGCATAAAATGTAGCGCTAGTATACATAGTACTTGGAAAATAATACGCGAACTTTTTTGTGGAATAACAAACTCTATTTATTCTCTCTACGGCATCGAATGATCCAAATGATATGAATCGTCACTTTGTCAACTCTCATTGCTCTTCAGTCACTATCTTCGAACAACAAATACTGAAATTTACATCTCCATATTTCCCATATTTTGGCAATCCTTTCCATCCTTTCCATCTAAACCAGTGGATATAAACGAAGTGGGAAAAGCTGTTTAGAAAATTAAACCATTCTACTGCACTTGATGGAATAACTGAAAAAACTGCTTAAGCTTGCGATGTTCTTCATCTTAGCCCCATCGATACACGCCAAAAACTTCTAGCTTTCTAATGGCTGCTTTCATAGCGCGTTGAAGCTCGCTAAAGTTGTGCCCTTTGCACCAAATGTCAGTAACATATCTAAAAGATTTGAGACCTATCAGCATCTTACTAGTTATATCAAAAGGTTTGGAAACAATAGTTTTTCAGCTATTAACTGATTATGTTAATAGTACTCTGTTCTCTCATTAATCTTTTAATCTGGCTTTCGTAAGGGTTTTAGCAGCACTACAGCTTTATTATAGTTACGGATGAGGCACTGTAGTAATCGTAGTACTATTGGATCTCTCAAAAACTGTTATAATATGATGCGAAGGTTGATGATGTAATGTGGAAGAACTTAAGAAAAACGTTTTGGTGTTACCTGATTGTTTTTTGTTCTTGGTTGATTTTCTGAAAAGATTATAGTGAGTGTTCTGTTATTTCGCCCTTTTTAGCTGTTGATTACATTGTTTAATAGATTTAGAAGAGATTATTGTATAACTACATATAGTTGCATCTGGGAATCATGAACAGTAAAGAATATTGAAGGATGTTGAGAGTTGGGGAACCAATTAGTCCAATTTTGAAGGAGAGATTCTACTGATAGTATATATAACATTTTGTATAAATGATTTGTGTCCAAATGTGCTGTTTCCGAATTGGGGTCATAGTTGCAAAATCAATTGAACCTATTCGCTCAACGTTTATACTTAGCTATCGGAATTCAATTGTTTAATAAATGTTCTGCTTTTATTGACTCTGAGATTCTTTTGGGTACAAATATACTTTAATAGGTTCTAACGAATCATGACAGCTAATGTTCCAGAGGAGTTGAGAACATTTATATCTATTCCTTTAGAAGTATAATATATTTGATTGAGAAGGTACTTTAACTGGCACAGCATGGCGCAGTAAAAATGGCTTCAACTAGTATGTCAACTATTCCCAATTTCGAACGTTTTGATCCAGAGACCATGAGTATATATGTATGCCTGGAACAATTCAATACCTATTGTGAGATGTATGAAATAAGGGAACAGAGAAAGGTTATGATGTTTATATCATCAACTGAACATAACCTGTACGCGATATTAAGAAACATGTTCTCCAGAGTTAGCAAAGGAACATACATTCGTGAGTCTATCCAATAAGTTAATTGATTTATTTTAAAAAAATCAAATATCATAGTAGAACGCTACAAATTTCATTCCATTAAGCAAAAGGAATTTCAGGCTTCCCGAAATTTCGTCATGGTTCTGAAAAAAAAAAGCTTGTAGGTGCCAATTTGAAGATAGCTTATATGACATGCTCAGAGATCAATTAGTTATAGGGGTGTACGATGAGTGTACTAGAAAGCGTTTATTAGCGAATCCAAAATTAGACCTTCAAAAGGCTATAGACATACTAGAAATACAAGAACAGGTGGAAAAAAGATGCCAAATATTTTCAACCTACGAGATATAAGACAGATTATTGTTTTCATTTCAAGAACTAATAAACTATCACTTCCAAATAAGTCTTTTGCAAATCAATCGTATCAATCCATCACAATAGAACTAGATGCTCCAAATGTGGTTTATATCATACACTGACAGCTAGATGTCCTGCGATAGCTGCAATTTGCCATACGTGCAAAGGTAGAGAGAGGCCACTGGTCCAAAGTTTGTGTCTATACAGGGTCCAGAGAGAATAGATTGAGCAATGATATTTCCTATAATTCAACTGAAATAGCAACTCAGGCAGTGCCGGAAGTAATTTCCATATTTGTTGATGATATAATGACTGTTTGTAGACTCAAAGCAAGATACAGGAAATACTACGAATTTCTCATTGCTTATTACAGTAAATGGGGAAGAATTAAAATACCATGTTCAGACGGGGATAGTATTTATTTTTTTATCTTTATCAATGTTAACTATGCTTAATTTGATCAGTTCGTTCAAACCTGAAGCTATTAAATTGAATTTACTTAATGACACGTACATTGACATAATAGGAACAGTTAGTATAGTTCTAACTTTCAAAGATAGATGTTACACAATGCCATTCAAGGTTTTATCAACAAATAAGACAGTAACAATATTAGGGAGAGACGGATTAGATAAGTTAATTCCAAACTGGCAACAACTATTTTTAGACAATTTACAGATGCACAGACTAAGACAACCAATTAAAGATCTCATAGATGAACTTGACAATGCAACAAATAATGTAAACTCCGAGATGATTAGATATATAGATAATAAACAGTTACTTAATGATGAAGATTTAAGTAAAAATTTGCAGGCAAAACGTCAAAAACAATTCGACAACAACAATTACTACTTATTGTTTCTGCCTTCCCGAAAATACTAGACAAGTTATTGTACAAAGTAACTACTATTAAAACTACTTAAAATATTGGTCAACAGAGGATAATAATCATAAAGACCATTCTGTAAAGAACGTAGAGAATAACGTTGATTGTTCTTCGATTCCACGAGAATCAGAATCAGAAAGAGAGATCAACGCTAGAACTAACACAAAAGTAAACCACAAAGAACTAACAAATCATCGAAGACATCTAAAGGAAGCTAAGACTGGAAGGAAATCAAATAGAAATGGGATAGAGAATGAACGCAAATTAATTACTTGGTTGGACCAACAAGAGTTAGCTCACAAGGTATTGAATCCTAATTTGGAACTACGTACGCCTGAACTAGTAGAGATGATAGATCAAGGTAAAACCAGTGACGCACACAATATGTTACAGATCATGTGATAGCAACATTGTAGTGATATCGGATCTCTATTGCAGTTAAATAAGCAATTCAATTGGTTTGTGTCTATATTTTGTTAAAGAAAAAGATTTTAATAAATTTAAGAGAACTGACAACACGGATATAGTCTAATCTTTTTAAATATTGTTTTAGTTACATTGGACAATATTAAGCCTTTTCTGTGCAGTTTATCCATTTTTAAGTTAGGTAGAAGGAAGGGAGAAGATATGATGGAATAATAAAACTATGTTGGGTTAAAGCAAATTGAGTGAGATGGAACTAAAACTCTTTAGAGGTTTTTTGTACACGAAAGAGAGTCCATGGTATTATGATATATGTTTTGTTTGTAATTCGTGAACTTTTGTTTCGAAAAGATGATTTATGGTACTTTCGTTGGTATTGACTATGACATTATTAACGACATGTAATCAGGTGTTATATTAGGATAATATAATGGAAGTGTTATGTAATCAGGTGCTACATTGAGATAATATGTTGCAAGTGTTAAAAAAAGCTTAGTTAATGTAAACTATGTTCATGACAGTTATGAGGTGAGATCCTTTTGTAACTTTTGACACCTGTTTCCACCCAGTCTTCTCGTCTTCTAAGGAGGAGGGGTGGATGTTATAATATGATGCGAAGGTTGATGGTGTCATGTGGAAGAACTTAAAAAAAACGTTTTGGTGTTAAATGATTGTTTTTTGTTCTTGGTTGATTTTCTGAAAAGATTATAGTGAGTGTTCTGTTATTTCGCCCTCTTTAGCTGTTGATTACTTTGTTTAATATATTTAGAAGAGATTATTGTATAACTACATATAGTTGCATCTGGGAATCATGAACAGTAAAGAATATTGAAGGATGTTGAGAGTTGGGGAACCAATTAGTCCAATTTTGAAAGAGAGATTCTACTGATGGTATGTATAACATATTGTATAAATGATTTGTGTCCAAATGTGCTGTTTCCGAATTGGGGTCATAGTTGTAAAATCAATTTAAGAGTACCTATTCGCTCAACGTTTATACTTAGCTATCGGAATTCAATTGTTTAATAGATGTTCTGCTTTTATTCACTCTGAAATTCTTCTAGGTACAAATACACTTTAACAGGTTCTAACGAATCATGACTGCTAATGTTTCAGAGGAGTTGAGAACATTTATATCTATTCCTTTAGAAGTATAATATATTTGATTAAAAAGTTACTTTAAAAATAATCAGGTAACACCAAAACGTTTTTCTTAAGTTCTTCCCCATGACGTCATCAACCCTCGCATCATATTATAACAAAAACCTTGTCCACCATGGTCCACTCTTAGCAAAAATGAAATATTTCAATTTCTTTGATACTTCGATTATGTGGTTCGAATCATATTTGAGAATCAGAGAACAACATACATGTCTCAAGACAGCACATTATACTTCATCGAAGCTATTAGTTATTAGAATAGATGTACCGCAGGGATCTATACTAATTACACTCTTATTTTTTATTTATACCCGAGATGTCATTAATGTCGTCAGGCATTCATCTGCACATTTTTATGCAGGCGACACGAAACTAATTATTTCCTCACCGCCACAATACATTATGCAAAGAGTGAAACTTCTTAATGAGGACCTTGCGGTCGCGTCAACTGCTGTCATTAGTCCAGTGAAATATGTGTTTACTCTTCTTGGAACCCACCAACAGTTAAACGAAATCAACCCTTCTGAACGAAAAGTGGGTATTATGGATTCTTATGTTTCTTTCTCTCCGAATATCAAAAATCTTTGTCTAACAATAGATCAGGAACTTAGCTGGAGTACACACACGAGTGCCTTAAAGCATTAAATGTACTAAGAAAACCGTATAAAATAAGTTGTTTCTTATCGAAGCATATTAAGTAAGAATTTGCTTTTTATACGTCTATTTGATTATTGTGATGCTGTGTATGGAACGTCTCTTTCTGCTCGTAAATGTATGGATATACAGAAAGAAATCTTGCATTCGGTTCGCTTTCGGATAATGTAAAGGTCAACACATTTTACCCGTGATAAATAATAATATTTTGGCAAGGTCTCGGCGTAGCTATCTGCAATACTGTTGCTTGATCTATAAGGTTCTCAAAATAAAATCTGCACTTTAGTTATACTGTAAATTCACAAGCAGGTCCCATATGCATTCATGTAGAACGCGCAGCTGTGAAAAGCTTGATGTACAACGCCATAAGTTCAAACAAGTTCAGGGGTTCTTCTCAGTATCGGTGGCAAAGGCCTGGAATGCGTTGCCTGAAACACATACGAGATATTGAAACATTTCAATCATTTAAAATTTCGCTAAATTTTTTTCTACGTAAGGGTCAGCAGTTAATCTCCAGTACACATGATAAATTGACTATGTAGATGTCAGATGCGAAATTACTTTTCAATATTGTTCTTTAATCCTCATTAACATAATTTTTGGTGGTTATTTGTAATGGTGATTTCTTGTGTGTAGGAATGGGGGATATTTTTATAAATCTACATTATTTTACTGATTTTGTATCTCTGTAATTTTTGTTTGTTTCAATTAACTCAATTATTTCTCTTATATTTCGTCAAATTTTATTGTGTTCCATTTGTACTTTTGTATTCTTCTTCACAACAGTTAGGTGGTAAAGCAACCTGCGTCTGAACCTCGATGCTGATTTTAAAGTTTGGGTGAGTTTCAAAAATATTTCTCTCAAAGCTTGCTGAAAAAAGTCAAGACAAGGATTTGACTATGTCTAACCCATTTTAGTTTCTAAGCAGTTTCATTTTTGCTGTAAATTTGGAATCCCTAAAATCATTTTCTGAAGAACTTATTCATGTTCATTGGAGGAAATCCTTTTATTTCATATTCCCCATGACTTACTTGATAAACTTTCATTTTTAAGTCTCCCCTTTTTGGGCCTCCTGGTCCCCAATTTTCGGGGCTGCTATCGTATAATGACCATTATATTTTTGCCAAAACAAGTAACACGGTGCTGATTTTCAAGTTTGAGTGAGTTTTACTACATATTCACTAAGCTCAAGAACTTACGAAAAAACACAGCAGAAAATAAATGACCTTTGGCCAATTTTGGACCCAAAATGGCTACTTTTCGGAGGGAACGTCGCTAGAAATTTTATTTAGATGATAAGAAATAAGAAACATGGCCCCGAAGGATGAGGGAATGCACGTAAGGTGGGGACAAAAATATTAATTGTATAAAAAAGCTTTTGAACACTTTTCGACCAAAAATGGTCGCTATGGTGGTTTAGGGCCAGTTCAGCTTTATTTGGAACATTGCTCTAAATTTTATTTAAACCATAAGGAATAAGAAAACATGGTCCCGAAGGATAAGGGGTGCACGTGGGGTATCTCTGGCTCCCTTACTAATTGTTTCTCCAATAGTTTACCGTACCGGTATATTTCTGTTAATTTAAAAATTTAATGGATTATTTGTACCTCCATTTTTTATTTATCTGGGATTTCAGTTGTGGAAGAGAAATATGTAAATTTAATTTGAACTTCTGTTCCATTCCTATAGTACAGTATTGTATTTTCACAAGTTTATACTTTTTCTATCTTCTTAATTTGAAGATAAAAAATATATTATTTGGTTTATTCTGTGGCTTCGTGTTATTTGTAAACAAAAATGAGAGAATGGTTATTTCAAAGTTACTGTAATATTTTCCAAATACTCTGCATTGTTGTTGTTTCTTAAAAACTGAAAACGCGTTTGTCAGAGAATCTTCATTTTCAATACAACTGTAACTACTGTTAATGTTCGAACATAACAAGAAATGAAAAATTGTTAATAATTCATTTATATATTAATGATCTTCATGATTTACACATCAAATGAAAGGAGACGATTTGGTCTTAGTTTTCATTCGCCTAATGGTATCTCTACGAACATAGTACTCCAGCAGTGAGGTCAAAAAAACATTGTACCCAAAGTAATCTTCTTTCCCGGAGGAACTTTATGCATGTCCATATGGGACTTAAATTCCTGTACTTCCCACATTGATTCAGAAGTAACGTTAACATAATTATGAAGTATATGAAAAGGATAAGTCTATAAGAAGTATACAAATAATTTGATAAGAAGAACAGTAAACATATTTTTTGGGCCCCCCGTTAGTGGTATACGAAAATCATCAAACGAAAACGCCATACTCGTAAGCAATATAGACAAATTTATGATATTCTTGTCGGAGAAGGAGAACGTTTTCCAATGCTTTAAAAGAAATACAAAATTTTGAGTTGTAGCACTTTGTCTGCGAACGGGCAATTTTTATACACCAGGTGTTGCAGAAATAGCTGATGTAAAGTGTACTATTAAGTCAGAATAAAGAAAATAGTTGTTTGAACAAATTTAGAAAAATGTGCAATTTTGGAGCTAGAAGCGTGTAATATCTGGATGGCATCGTCACAAATCACGACATCGGCAGATCTCTACAATAGAAAGATGTGTCAGTTTAGCAAATTACAATCAAAGATGTATTCAATACACATATTTCAGTAATGTTCATCATTAAAGGAATGCCGCATATACATGTATTTCATTGACAATGAATTAATATGGTTTAAGACAAGTAAGGAAATTTACACCTACAGTGCTGCTACCGCCAATACAATTAATTTTACGCAGTACGAAGTACTTACCGATAATTTTAGAGACGGTTTCCAGAATACCATGTTTTGGCGTCTCTTTTCTTATCTTTCTCGCAAGAACAGTGCAAGCGAAAATTGGATGGCTTTGGCGAAATAATTGGTCCAGTGTATTAAAACAGGAATTAATATCTTGGGGAATCAAACCAACTTGGACCATTGCATTATTTACTGCTGTATCTTCAGCAACGAATCCGACGTCTGCAATCGGCCCCCATTGAATTGCAAAAGCAGGATATCCATCTCTATATCTACATTCGCATAGTCTTTCAATTGAAGAGTTGGCAGCAGCATAGTTACTTTGTCCTGCGTTTCCTCTTCCACTAGCAATGCTTGAGAAGACAACGAAATATTGAAGTTCTTTACACACTTGCCTCGAAACTACATCCAAATTCTGTGCGATAGCCACTTTTGGCTTCCATGCTTCCATAAAACTTTCATTTGTCTGATTCTCTAAGAAACCATCTTTGAGTACCTGAAAAATTAAAATATATAAGATTTAAGATTACACTGCTGTGCATTCTGGAAAAGAGAATAAGATAATTTGGATGTGATAGTTGTTTTTTCATAATTTTAAGTCGCTTAATACGAATGTAATATCAGTTTTCCCATCACGTAAGGTTTAACTACAAATGGGAATATAAAATTTTGGCCTTTACCTCTGAACTGTATTATAATACGGACAACGTAATAAGGCCCTCTTCTATGAAGAACATTCCAAACTCTCAGTAATCATAAATTATTGTACAAAATCATGAAAATAACATGATATATTCAGATATACACATAAAGTTATCATAAACCTCCTATTTAGAAAGATATCTACTGCGTTTAGCTTTTACAACGGATACCCTTTCTTTTCAGCGATTAGCAGTAGGCGACCATCGTGTTAAGCATCCAAATGTTTTGATATCTCTTTCGAATATTTTTAAGGCCTAGTGAAAGCGTGAATATGAATATTCAACGTTCTGAAAACAAAGTACACTTGAAATTAGTCATCTTTTTATATGCGTCACGTTTCTCTTATTATATAGAAGAATTTCGATGCAAATATAATTGCGTGCAGGGGCTTAAAAAATTACAGCGTAAGCCTTTCGGTGTGGGGGGAGCACAGTAGAAGGGGTACAGGAACGACTGAAATTGGGGGTAGCCTAGATGTCAGAGGCAAGTACCACGTAGTTGTGGTGTTCGTAGCAGATTACAGTGATATTTTGGCGGGGAAAAGTGTTGACGTGACCTTAGGATGATTTGAGGTGACGTAAGACGTGTTTGTACAAGATTGTGAGGTAAATTTGGCGGGAAAAGTGATGAGGTAATCGAAGGACTGAAAATTGGGGATTGCGTAGATGTCAGGAGCAAGCACCACGTAGTTGACGTGGTAGGTTAGTTGACCCCCATGACGTGGTATGGGCGTTCCTACAAGATAACGAGTGAATTTTGCGTGGAAAAAAAGTGATAATGTAATCCAAGATGGGGTTTGGAAATTTCCATCACGTAACAGAGGTCGTTGACCTGCATTGCTGCCAGATGTTGAGTGTGACGTTGGACATCGTAGAATGCTGAGGCAAGATAGGACTTGTTGATTGATCTCATTGACGGGAGACAAGATAGTACATGATGTTTGACGTCATGGCGTGGGTAGAAGCGTGCACTTGATCATTGACGTCAGAAGGTCATTGACAGGATGTATGAAATCACTTGCTACCTGAGGTCATGGTGTGGGTGAAAGTTTTGAATATATATAGGGGGCAGTAGTGTTGTATGTATCATTATAAAGAGAGGTGAGCATTAGTCATGGCAGCGCAGAAGCAAGATGTAGTACGTCCTATAGAAGATGAGGAGGAGGTTGTTAGTACATTGGACTTGTTTGATAGCGATTATCAGGAAGGAGATACAGACCGTACAATATATAGTTTGTTAAGATCTAAAGTAAAGTCCGAACCATCTACACCATCATTGCTATCTTCTTTCTTCCTAAAGGGACGATGACGACGATATTAGGGAGGAATATTCCTAACTACTTCTAAAGAAAAAGCCAGATGAGGACGATGATTTAGGGAGGTATATTCTTCAGTAGCTCCTAAGAAAAAGACAAAGAAACGTGTGTTGGAGGGTATTGTATATCCTGTAAAGAAGCGTTTATGTTTTGAAAATAGTGATGTAAAGCAGTCATCAATAGTATCAAGAGCAGCAGCAGGACTAGCTCCACCACTATTAGGAGGAACAGTAGGAGAACAAGTAGGGGTAAAAGCATCAGCACCACCATCATCATCATCAGCAGCAGTAGTAGTAGCATCAGGAACATCACCATTACTAAAATCAGCACGAGTAATAGTGAAACCCATACGATCAGCAGTACTAATACCAGCAGCAGTAGCAGCAAGAGCAGGAGTTCTGGGACCAGATATAAAAGTGTTAAGTAAGTGTATATGTAACAACAAATGGGTTGGTGAAAGTTGTATTTGGTTGGCCTTAAAGAAGTGGATTCCAAAAACTGGAATTATATGTGAAGGGAGCTTTAAGGAAGAAAATAATCAAAGACGCCATGCGTGTTTAGGCTATCTTACAGCAGATGAACTAGTAACAGGTGAAGAGATTGAACAAAATTTTAGAAAGTGCGTGTGGCGGGTTATATTACAGCCTTCAACATTAAAAGAACTTTTTCATATATACAAGAAATATCATGCACAAGTGAATGATAAAGATGAACTATTATTATCAAATATGAAGTTTGGTCTGTGGAGAATAGTGAAAATCTATATGCAAAGTGTAACGGACATGTTACTTGAAAAGGATCGGGGGAAGGAGGAGGACTGAACTTTAAGGTTTATGGTGGAAACTGTGTTTGAAAAGAAGTGAAAATGTCAGACTTTTGTACATTTTGTGCCAGTGGTGAATTTATATTGGATTCATGTGTTTACAAATTCTTCGTACTTATTTAAAGAACAACCCAATTCAATGTATTGGTTGTGAGTTGAAGATCGGACATAATAACTGTATATATGTGTGGAATACACACATGCAAATGTAAGAAGCATATACAAGTTGTTTTTATAAAAAAAACTTTACGTACTCTTAAATAATAAAGAATGATACTCTATGAATTTGTTTTCATTTCCATATAAGGATGTTTTTTTCCAAAATGATAACAAAAACGTTTAAATTATATAATCATATGTATTTTTCTTTAAAATGAAGAAGAGTAGTACAATACTATTTATAACGTTGCTTGTTTTTTGTTTTATAGTTCCTTTAACATATTTTATTACAATTTGATCATTTTTTCTCAGATGAACAGTATTGAATTTTAATATGATATTAAGCCCCCTACAGTAAAGTAAATAAATACTATACAAAATAATCCACAAAGGATGGATCTATTATGCTGAACCTGAATTATGTTATACTGATACAATTTACAATTTCGTTTTAAGAACATTACAATTTGCTTAGGAGGTGGTCTTGCAAAGGTATCAAAATAAAAAACCCTCGCATTTTTATTAATATAAATTACAGTCCAATGACTACCTCTACTTGAGGAAGAACTTAAATTAACAATCAGTACTGCTGGAAACTGTACACGAACAGGTAATGTATTAATGGCATAAATACCAGTCAGTACACTTGCAGCTAAACAATCACGTAAAATCACTTTGATCAGCTGGTCCGTGCACATTGTTTGTTATAGGACTTGGTATGTTTACAAACTTATTTTGATTTATCACTGATAAACCAAGCATTAAATTTAATATAATTTGCATAAGTCCATCCTTCTTTTGCTGCACATCGGAAATAGGAGAATCGGTGCAAATAATGAACACACTGTCTTGAGGGATATGCCAATTGAGAAAAGTGAGGACACTTTAATTCTTCTTCAAAGTTGATTACACTTTTCCCAAGGATAGATTCGAGAAAAATTGTCTTGTTTTCCCGAAAGTGTACACTACACTACTGTGCTTAGTATATTTGGTAATCGCACTTTTAACTTCACTGTAAGGGGTATCCCCATCGTTCCATTGGAAACCGTAGAGATGCTGAGACAAGTAATCGTTATGTAATCGCAAGGCTGTTGACAAATTTGAGTAGGCGAAAGGAGGTTTAAAGATCCAACGTTGTGAACAATCCAAATCAGGATTTATAATAACAAGTCCTTTCAAGACTAATCTTTCATGTTCGTCCTCGTCATTTTCACCACGTGTGAGAGCAGAAAAGTGTACTAGAACCCGCATCGTGACTGAATGAAGTCAAAATTAAAATGTACGATCAGTATATACATTTCTATTTTTATCAATTTCTATAATCGAATCAAACTGAGCATACACAATACATGATACAGACTATACTAGTGCTTGACTAAAGGATATTTTTATATTAACTGGAGAGTCTCTTATAACATCTCAAGTACAATAATCAATACTTTCTGTAGTAGACAGAATAAATGGGAAAATGGTATAACCATGTGCAAAATCATGAGAAGTAATCGTATGTGCAGTATTTTGATGAAAGATCCCAGTACCAGAAAACAGGGTGAAATAACTTTGAATGAATAATGCTCTTACAAAATCGAAGGTAAGGGGAGTGGGTAGATAAAATTTAGAGCCTACTTGAACTTGCAATTTGTTGAGATTCAAATGTTCAAACTGGAGAGGGTTCAGATGATATTCAACATTCATTGCTGTATTTACTACGAATCCAATAACAAGGTTTTTCGGTACACTACCCAAAAATAAATTATCAATATTAAATAAAGTTATATTTTGAGGAATAGTAATGCTTCCTGTTTCCACTCTAGTGAGTGGTAATTTTGCAGTATTTTTTTTCATGTAAGAATTTAAGTGAAGAGACAAGTAAGCAGAAATAGTAAGACGACATGCATATAATACAACTTCTCGTAGGACAACTTTAAAGTTTGAATTGTCAGCAGCCATTAAACAAAGTGAATCTTTGTTACGAAACAGTTTTATACGCAAACTTTATTTGGGAGTATACGATCTAAGTTGGCAATATCTGTAAAGACACGTCCAAACATTTCAAAAGGAGCACTACCATTAGCAATTTGCATTATTTTACGAAAACCAGCATTATTTTCATCAAGAATATTAAATTGTCCAGCAGTATCTTTATGCCATAACGCACATGTGAGATAGGTTTTCGAAGCTCTTCAGAGTAATTAAGCATTGATTCTAAGAAAGCTCCAATAGCATATGAGCCAGAAGAGGAAGAAATTAATTTACCATTTAAATATACATTAATTTGACTGAACATAGAATGAAGGAAGTTATTTACTTGTGCTAAAACATCAGCTTCCACAGCTGGTTGATCGCCTTCTGATGGTTTATATACTTCTAAGTTATCACCATTAGCTTTTGTTATTTTACAACGAACATACAAATACAAGTATGCAGGATGAATATATTCTCCAACATCCCCCGGAATGACAAATTCAATGGGGCCCTCTGAAGCAAGTGTAGAAATAGGATGATAATCTTGCATACGAGAAGACACAATAGCAGTTTGAGTCACGGGGACAGTTTGCAAATCAAATTCATTAGTACAGCAATCTTTACTTGATGCTGAAAGGAAAGTCATTTTATCACCTAACTAAAAATATCCTTTTCACGATAAGACTTTGTCTTCTTCTTTTTCTTCTTTCTTTTGTTAATAATTGGTGGTCCAATTCCTTTAGGAAGAAGAATGGCTTTTCATTTACGCGCTCGTCGTCTACCATGACCACTGAGCAACTGATTAATTTTATTTTCCGCTTTTGTTACTAAAGATGAACTAGCCTGATGAACTCTACTTTAAACTGATTCTTTGAATGCACGGTTTTCTAATACACCTCCTGCAACTTGCATTCCTGTTTGTAATGCTTGTCGACCAACTCCTTTAGCTCCTTGTTTAATAAGTGGCATAGCAAATCGAAAGAGACCTCGAAATAATCCACCTAATCCATGTCCACGCTGATAAACTGGTCCAGCAAAATAAGGGATGCCTCTACCATGAAGTGGAACTTTCATTTTCAAGAGTGTTGTTGAAAGTGAAGTGTTATGGTCAATGTTCCGGATGCGAATGAGATATTTCGTCCTGCATGGTCATTTAGTAGTATTTCAATTGGGTCAAATGAAAGTTTACTTAAAGGAAAATAGTGTACCTTCTGAAATGTTATTGTCTGTACTTTACCGTGATTACTACCAGACATGGTCACAATACGTAGTAAGGGAGCTTTTGTATCACCTACAAATTGAGGTTGTATAAGGTCAGTGTATACAAATACTTGGTGTGGATATCCAATGTCAATGTAAGGCTCTTTTTGAGCTCCTTTCGGTTTTAAAAGATTGGTACTAGGTTCGAAACCTAACTGTAAAGCAATTATGGGTGAAAGATAAAGAGATTTAATGTTTGGATTTGTTTTAATAGTAACTATTTGAAAAATCAAAGTAAATTAAGGTTGGAATGATTTTATTCATAACCTCTAACAATGACGGTATAGAAGAAAAATACCCTGGCGATATTTTATATTTTACATTATTACCATCTATTGTTTCATAACACGTAATATTTTGACCTTTAATTACATTATAGCCAGCTAAGGGGATATGAATTTCAATATGTCCTACCATCCACGTTGAATTATTAAGAAGAACACGATGATTTAAGATATTTAAGAAATGTGATGGATGATTATTACTATATGTATTTCTACTTGCATTCGAACTAAGTGTAATGTAAAAACTATCATCCGTACTTTCCGAAATCATTTCTTCCACTTAAGGTGAAGTGTAATGTTCGAAGTACCAAATTGAAATGGTAAGTTTTCTCCCTCTTCATCTTTTAAGTCCACATGTAGAGTATCAAAATATTTCTTTTCTACTTTAGCATAGTGTGGACGGTCACATACAAAAGAATGCATTTTACCTTATTGATATTCATAGATACTAATTTCACGAAGGAGTTTATCAAGGACAGGTTGATCTTTTACAATGTCAAGACAAACATTAATTTCAGAAGATTATTAAAATCGAGGTTACATTGAAATGGTGCACTAACATTGATAAACATAGATTTTCTTTTTTCTGATTTCGGTGGAAAATGTACCCCAGATATTTGTACATGTGCATTATTTGAGAACCCTAACACATTTTGCAAACCACCAGTCATTCCCACTACGTACTGTTTTCTCTGATCTCGTTTATATTTCATGAAAAGTTGATTTTTATCTTTATCATAGTAAAATGAAAAAATATTATCTTTTTCAATAGTATCAGCATGATCTTCCTGTTGAATATTTTCAATTATAACGGAAGTATCATCACTTTTTGTACGATTTTTTTATTAGCAATACTAATTTGTAATACTCGATCAAGTTGTAGGTCTTCCGAAATACACTTCCCTTGATTTGGTTTAGTATGATTTGTGATAAGAGGGAGTAATGAAGCAATATTTGAAATTGAATCATAATATCCAGGATTAAAATTAACTTAATAATGCAATTCACTTTTACCATTATTATGAACAACTACTTGTTCTTCTTTTCGAATATTATAAAAACTCCATGTATGCATACACTACTTAACCCTACAACCCAATTGCCTTGTAAGTGAAAGGGTTGACATAATTTTGTGGTATAGATGAAGTCTTATTTTTCAAAAATATTATTACTCACATTTGATGGTAATGTGATGTAAAATTCATCTTCTTGCTCAGAAGACATCAACATGATCA
This sequence comes from Lepisma saccharinum, assembly GCA_022664845.1. Classification (NCBI taxonomy): domain Eukaryota; kingdom Metazoa; phylum Arthropoda; class Insecta; order Zygentoma; family Lepismatidae; genus Lepisma; species Lepisma saccharinum. The sequence continues at coordinate 19,113 of JAGDQP010006932.1, read as the reverse complement.
CTGAACAGATTTCTGTTTATCCCATCAATTCATAGTAGGTGGATACCCTAACCATTTCACATATATCCAACCCTTTCTACGTATTAACACCTTTTCAATTAAATGTCTTATTTTTTCCCACAACCACCGCTTGCAATTCCTTTGATGTGGTCTCCATTCCAATGTTTAGTTTTGTATGTTAGTGGTATACTTTCAATACAACGATCTACAATAAATATTCCCTGAGACCATTTTGGTAAATATCCCTTTTCCAATTTGTGTTTATATTTACAAATACGAACATAATCATACTTTTGAAATTTACATTTACTTTGAACACGTTTTAGCTTTCCATATAATGTTTCCGATACTTGATTTGTATTATCTTCATTAACTTCTATGAGGCAAATTCAATTGTGGAATGTACAGTATGATTGTAACTATCTACAAGATCATCAACTACATTAATATAGCGATACGTGTTTTCAGAAGTAAAGTACTTGTAAATATTTTCTTTCCAAGTTTGAATAAACCTTTCTACGATTGCAGCGTTCATTTCAGTATGTGCACTTTTATTAATGATTAATATGATACTTTTCGAAAATACGTTTTACATGTTGATTATAAAATTCTGTTCCTAAAACAGTTTGACATTGAAGTAGATGCGTACGAAACCTACTTAAAATACTTTCAATTGCTCCAGCTATAACTGGACTTGTTTTATTTTTTACCGGAATACAAGTTCCACATCTACTAAATGCATCAACACAACATAAAATATATTTATAGTCATCATTATGTGTCTCAATGATCTGCATATCTCCTAAAACCATTTGTAATAATTCATTTGGATCGCTTACATAATATTGTTGTCGTGGAATTTTTTACGAACAGAGGCATGTAAAGTATATGTATTTTGTGAAGCTAACCAGTTTTTAATTTTCTTTCTTTGTAAACCTCTTTCGTTGTAATTTAGAAATAACTCCGAGAGAAGTTGGATTTGAATATGTATAATACCTTTGATAATGACATACTTAAAACTTGTAGAGTTTATAATGTTTTAAAATGTTTTAAAATTATTACCTTTACTATTTTTTTTATTGTGAGAAATATTTTTTCTCCTCTGCTTCTTTTCCTTTTGAGAAATGAAAGGAACAATACTATTAACAGCACCAGCACTAAATTGAAAGTTGATTAATTTATTAGGAACATATTAATATCTCGAAGAAATGACTTAAACACATCAAGCCTTACAGGATGTTTTGACGTACGTTTTCGAATAACATCATGTATAAGATCAATAATATTTGATCCTGTGAGTACGTTATTATCAATGCTTACTGCACCACTCTGATCCCAACTAATACGTTTTGAACTGAGCAATAGATTTAATAATGTTGATGTTTTTCTCACTAATGTTTCTGGCATTGATTCTAAATTTAATGAAAATAAAGGTAGTGATTTAGTACTAGTTCCTTCCTGACCAAAAAGGGGTATTGCGATAGATTTTTGAGCTGAGGGAGTATGTTCCAATTTATCGGTGTAGTACTTGTTGATATAATTTCAATTTTTACTCTATTTAAAGATCAGTACGATTTAAAATATCAGACATTTCTTGATCTAAATGTTCTTGATGAGAAACTCTAGATTTCATTGAAGAATCAAGTTGACTACAAGCATCTTCAGGTATGAGTATCAGTTCTTGAAACTGTGAGTGAGAAATGTTAACTTCTAAATAAACTCCCAGCCACAGCACTTAAAATAGGTCCTACTAATAAAGTTAATAATGCTCCACCCTTTTGCATTAACAGATTACGTTTACTTTTTAAACTTGACCGCTTAAGAGAGAGAGCACGTAACATCTTTCTAACACAACATAGTCTTTGTTTCTGATGACGAGAGTGTTTTATGTTACCCTTCATAAGGTTTTTACCAAGTTGAGCAACAGTTCGAATTAACTTACCAGATGCATGTTGAAGTAATATTCTACGCTTTTTACCCCAACACTTGCAAAGAGCACGGAGCTCATTACAATGGTGTTTTAAATTTGACATCGAAATAACAACTAAACACAAATTGAGGTATTCGCATGCTTTTCATGTGTGTACACATGCATATTTCCGCCTGGAAAAATATATGTTCTAATTCGCAAAGCATCATGGATTTTTTTGTTAAATCAAAAAGTAAATATGAATTCGGTTTCACAGTAGTTTTTCGAATACCCTTACTATGATAAGGCATAATTTGACGTGCTAAATACTGAATTTGTAATTTATCTTGTTAATTTTTAGAAATTAGGATATAGTGACTATTTAAAGAAATGTCTCGGGAATGTTTACCTTTAGGAAATAAGTTCTGAACTATAAAGATAACTGATAAGTTTTTATGATGAGTGTATTTCTTAAACAAATTTCTAACGTCTCCATTTGTTTCATTCATTAAATCTAAAATACTTAATGAGTTGGGCTGAATTTTACAATTATTCATGTCTGGTAGTCCTTTAACAAAACGAATATTAGAAAAAGATGATGGAACATTTGGTACTACCGCACCATAGAACCAAATATTTCTTTAAAGTGGGTACTGAAAATTTCATCCCTATATTGTAGCAGTTTTCTAAGAAAACAGTTTTCCCTTAAAGGAATGGTCCGCTGATCATCATAGTACAAAGGTGTTGAAAGGGCAATATCTTAATACAAAATGAAAGAATTATTTGAAAACATTTCCTATTATATCGTCCTGAGGGGAACACAAACCAACCCACATACACACTTACTTGAAAAAAGGAGTCAAAAATTAAGTTTTCCCTCGTTTAAAACCGTAAGATAGTGTGTCAAAGTCATCCTTGTCATTTAAATCTTTTATCTTTCTCTTATTGTTTACTATTTTATGTGTCTTGCGTTCAGATCTGCTTACAATCTTGTACCCAGGTAACCTTCTGATCGTATTAGGGGTACTTACAATTTTCTTTTCATATTTTTCCTTCACTAAATTATAAAAATGATCGAAATCAATAACTTTTCGCGACCCTTCATTTAAAGTAATGCCCCTAATCTTACAAGTATGCCTAAACTTTTCTTCATCTTTCCACAATTTCTTTTCCTTAAAAGTATAATTTTCGGTCCCAACTATACGAATTTCTGAATCTCCTACTCCAATTCGGTTTCATCAGTTAACTCCCCTAAATTTTTCCCAGTAGGTAATCTGAGTGGTTGATTCCTTTTTTGCACATACATGATAGAGTCAGTGTCACCATAGAGTAGAAATTCCATTCCGACAGCGTCCATTAATTCATAAAGTCTAAGTCTGGCCCAGGATGATATAAAACAGCTAAAATGGGATTAGAGAAGAGATTAGGTCTGTTTACATTTTCCGAGTCTTTATATGTTACTACAAGTTTATCTTGCCCAATGGGAACAACGGATTGAACTTTAAATGTGGCGCTATAATGATTTCTAAAAATGAAAGAGCATCAGATACAACCCTGGTCTGAGGTAAATCTGTTCTCTGCCCCCAATTCCCAAACAGAGAATTTAAAAATAGTTTCCGCGATATACCTGGCCAGCATTATAACTGATTTTATCATACTCGAGCGTTATTCCTTCATGTTCAGCATAATCTCGAATGTAAGACTTCTTGCTCATCAGTTTTATATTCAGAGGGAAAGCCACTAGCTTCCTGCTTCATTTTCAACAAAGTATTTACATAGTCCTTGAAAACTCCCTCAGTCTTTTTAAACTCCTAAATTTCATAGGTTTTAAGGACTTTGTACCCCTTTTTAATAGCTTGATGTAATTCTGGAGTGCAAAATGTTCCGATGATGCTTCGTTGTTCCTCATTATGAATTCATTCCCCTTTCTCCATTGCTTCCATACAAAGCCTAAAAAGTCCAAACACTAGACGTTTGTTTGCATTGTATGGAAGGATCGGAATGTCTAAATTCTGTGGACCTAAAACCTTACAGAATACAACACCATGGATATCATCTGGCTTCGGGATATCTTTTCCTCTGTGAATAATAGGCTTCGCAGTAGGAAGAGGTTTTCTCGACATTACCCAATAATAAAGAGAAGTGAGATCTACGTTTCGGATGTACTCATCATTATTGCATTCATAGAATGCACGAAAACATTCAGTTCTCCTTTCCTTAAAACTTTCCTTAGGAATGAGAAAACCTTCAGTTTCCCTACATTGTTTTTAATGAAATCCTGAATGTGAGGGGAATTCCGTATTTGCTCATTCCACTCACATTCCCAGATTTCAATAACTTTTATACCACACTTTTCTAAAAATTGTTTCAGAATCTATGTTGCCTCATACCTGCATTGCAATGTCACACGTTGTTCGCCATCCAAAGGATAATGACGAAGTTGTTGAATACAGGCATGACCATGCCAATAGCATCCATAGTACTCATAAGCTGTACTATTTTTCTCATCATAACCATCCAATTTATATCTACCAAATGGTACTTCGCCCCCATTAGCAATGGTTTGAATTCGAACATTTGAGTCAAGGGCTCCAAATACTTCATCCATTGTAAAGACCTTTCAAAAAAATGATTACCGTATTGGAATCCCATTGGAGGAATGACGGGGATGATATTCTCTGGTAGGTATAGAGACCTGAAACATTGCATTGCACAGGCTGCAATAGTACAGGTCTCGAGAAAACTTTGAATACCACCTGGTTTCTCTTCGATAAGATTCGAAAACATAATCACAGCTTGTGTAAGAATGCATACATCGTTCTGGCAATACTAAAGCATTTCTTTCTGCATGTTGAACGTCGAATCTTGTACTGTAGCATACCTTCTTCCGCGGATTTGGAGTCCAGGTCATAATAATCAATGATAAGCCATGCTTCTACGTGATTCTCTGTAATCCCATGGTTTTCGGTAATTTTGATAACTTTTCCCCTAAAACAAAAAGCTGTCCTTAAAAGAAATATTAGCTACAAATAATTGTATAATCTTTTCACCTTGGGCAATACTATTAGGGGAATAGTTACGTTTTTCAATAAGATCCCTTGCTACTACTAAAGTATCAAAATGGGAACTATTATGTGCAATTCCCACCACTCTTTCAAACTTTGGACCTTCATTAAGGACGTGGATGATAAATATTTGCATGTCATAAAACACAAAGTCTCGATCACCTTCTGCATTACCACATACAAAACATTTATACACCACTTCATTGTCCTTACATTCATGACAGCGATAAGAAGCACAAATTAAGTTTGCACGATGCTCGCTTTCTCCATTTGCCCCCTTTGCTAGTAGTTGAGTCTACATCGTCTTCTGTAACTTCTTAACGAAACAGAAGTGCGTCGGTTCAACATGCGTCTGACATATATTATAAAAGCGTTCCCCACAATTATGTTCAGTTTTTCTACGACGAGAATCGATTTTAACTCCACACTTTGGGCAAAGCTTGATGTAATAATATATGGACTTACCATTCTCTTCTATACTATGAGGGCGATAGCATGAAAGAGTAGGCAAGTTCTCAAACAATCCTTACATTGAATATTACTCTCTTCATCATCATCATCCCTAATAATATGTCTCTCATCATACTCGCACCTGTGCTTAAATCGATGAGTATACGAAGTAAGACAATCTGGACAACACCCCCTTTTACCCAGAAAGGATTTTATACATGAAATGACTACATAATGCTAGTCTTCATAAAATGAAAATAGCTTTTCACTAGAAATAGCACTGTGCCCTCGATACCAAACAATAAAGTCCCTTGACATTGGACTATGTACATATACAATAATTTGATATTTATCCCCAAAATGTGCTTGGAACTTGTCCAACTCTTCAATATCCCCACCATTTTTCCCTTTCAAGTCAACATCTGCAGTTTTACATAGGTCTTTACCTCCAATAATCCAAAATTTTGGAGTATTACGCATATAGTATGCCTTATTCCTTGACTGTTTTGTCTGTGATTTTGTAGTTCGAGTCAGACAAAGTGCTCGCGCGAGAAAATCATACTCCCCATCGCCAAGGAACCCCGGAACAGGAATGATATACTTTTCTAAGTATTCCTCCAGTGGGAGATACTTTATGTGATTCGGTCGACCCTGTCCACGAATTGGCACGAATTGGATCCGTAATATGACATTTGATTGTAATTCTTTCACTAAGGAGAAATACTTCATTAGAATTTAAAATATTTTCCAAATTGGAAAGAATATGACCAACTGTTATATACAAACGTTGTATCCATGGAATATAAACGGGGCGCCCGAGGCTCTCGTTTGAACTGTCGATGGAAAATCCTACATAGCTATCTTGGTACACATTTGACAATATTTGTTCAAGCGTGAAAGTGAACAGGGCCCCAACATATTGTTCGAGGTTTAAGATTCTAGCCGACTCTCGAACACCTATGGTAACCTCTACTCCAGGTAAAGGGAATCTAGCATATTCTCTATTTCGGCGGGATATAACTTCAAACATATTTTCTCTTGTTCCATGCATCTGGGGATATGCGTTCTCCCAATGACTAGCATCTTCTCTCTCTAACTTAGCAATATCATTGAAAGTATCTCCCTCTCCCTGAAAATATCATCAAATTCATTGCAAACATTATCCATCCTCTGCGACATTTCCCAAACATTATGTGGCTGATAATGCATATACACTCTCACAAACTTATTTTCTTTTCCTCCTCAAAACTTTTCTTAACAAGTCTGTGAGAGTCTACATGGCTGGTACAAGGAATAGTAGCAGAAAATGATGTACTTGGCAGACGAGTAAGAGAATTAGTGGGGAGTGGATAAGTACATGTAGAGGGAAGAGGTTCATCCGTAATTGTAGTGCAGATGGGAGTAGATGCTGCTGGTGATGGTGGCATGAGTGCCGAGGAAGAGGATATGATAGGGGAACAGATTCCCATCGTGGTACAATAAACTGTAGAATTCGGAAGAACACAAGTCATTGTGTTCGCTACTGAGGTGGTGGTGCTAGTGCAAGCACTAGTACAAGTCACAATTAAATTAGATTGGCTGGTAGCATTATCTATATTAGAAGCTACACTGCGTGGGAAAGGAGGGAGAGACCTCCTACGAGGAGTCATGGTCAGAGATTCATCTTCATTCAAACAAGCATAAACCTCTAAATCACCACTCTCCACATGAGGTAGTAACCCTACGAGCATAGCTACTACAGGGTCAACTACTCTCCCTCTTTTTTCATTTACTGGATCTACGATGATGGAATAATGCTGCCAACCTAATCGCACATGTCCATCTTTACTGAAAAATTCCCCATACCTAAATTAATATCCTTCTTGCTCTCGCAGGCAGCCAAAATGCCTCTACGCATATTTTCATCCTCCCTGGATTGCTCACAAAGATTCTCGATGAAGTCAAACAGATTGGATATACTAAGGTAACAGCCATTCACTGAGTAATTACATACCTGTCTCCAGGTGTCCAGCATTCTCTCCTTTTCCCCATACCCCACTTCAGCTTCACATGTCTAAAAAGCATCAACTGCATTCAACAATGCACGCATATTGCTGAAATTATAAAAACAATACTTAATATTATTATCCCTTTACCAAAGACATTAAAGATAAATGAAAACATACTGTTCAATTGAAATTAATGCTTAGTAAACTTAACTTTAACAATGTTATTACAATAAACTATATTCAAATGAAATCTTAATATAAAACATAATGTTCAATTCAAATTCAATTTCAGATAAATAATAGATGAAAACTATTTACTTTTAAAATTATCATTTTTTATACAATTACAATATTAGATCAGGACATTCAAGTATAAAAATCGACATTGATCTATCGTTTCCTTATAAAATTTAAGATGAAACAAGATTCATTGATAAAAAATTATATCTGAAAGAACATTCGCTTATATATCTAACACAAAGGATAGCATATAATACAACCTTGAACGATCATACATTTAAAAAATACCACATAATACCTCATTAGAGCAACACTGCTTTATAAACTTTACTCAAGTAATGTTATTTTAAAAATCTCATATGAAACTATGTTAGTCTGACAATCTCATATAAGACCAGCAAGCAATTATAAAACAATATATCATGACAGAACATTCCCTTATGAAAGATCTGTTTACCTTAATTGAATTGTCTTTTACAGCAAAAGGAAGAAGACTTGGCCTTTCTCAAGGAACGAAAGGTAGAAGACTGTCACTATACTAACCTTTTGTCAAGGAGCAAATTGAAATCTGAAATGAAAGAAAGTAACTTTCATTAATATTTGCCCTCAGTAGGCAATTTAGGTTTTCATGTTCACTCACATAATACATCGTTAGACCAGTAATGGTTTATAAACTTCTCACATGTAATATTATTTAAAAAATCTAATTTGAAAATACGTTGATCAAGCATTCACATATAACACCATTTACCTAACATTCTATTATCAAACAATATTCAATTATGAAACAATCTATTTACCTTAATTCAATTGTCTTTTTACAGCAAAGAGTAGATGACTTGGCCTTTCTCAAGGAGCAAAATTGAAAGAAGACTGTCACTATACTAGCCTTTCCTCAAGGAGGAAATTGAAATCTGAAATGAAAACAATAACTTTCATTAATATTTAGCCTTAGCTTTACATGTTCACTCACTTCCTACAATAAAATTCACTGAAAAAACAAACAAACATTCATTGTACAACTTCATGTGATGTAAATATCCCTACAATGTACTGCAGACATTCTCTAAATGTTCTGTGAATATTCCCTGGACATCTGCTGAATGTGATTCGAATTTCCCTTCAATATACCGTGGACGTCCCCTGAATGTTCCGTGGATATCCCTACAATGTAGTGCCACATCATTTAAATGTTCTGTGAATATTCCCTGGACATCCCCTAAATGTGATCTGAATTTCCCTTCAATGTGCCGTGGACGTACCCTGAATGTTCCGAGGATATCAATACAATGTAGTGCCACATCATTT